>MU790848.1:0-27163 GCA_027886635.1 Lentinula boryana | reverse complement strand
AGGAGCGCGAAGGAATTTGCGTTTAGCGCTTAGATTGTACCAAAATGGTCGCATGCGGCATGGTGCCGAACTGTATTGAGGTTGCCCATACCCACTGACGTCCACTATTTGACATTTTCTCCTCCAGAAAACGTCGTTCCTTTTCACTCTACGCTTCGTGTCATGGCCATAGGAGATGACTATTCCGACATTCTGGGGAGTGACACCTTGCCTGTACGCCAAAAACCTGAATCCAACTCTTTTTCTTTCCCTGTAAAGACCACCTTTACTCTTGCTCTTTTGCTGGTTGGTTATATCATCGCTGCACGAGCTTGGAGATACATCCTCAGATGGCGCGAAAAATCATACCGACTGTGAGCTTTTACCTATATGTACCTTACTTCGGAAATTGACTCTGCTTTCTCAGTTCTCTGCGAAGAAGACACGGTATTCCAGACAATGATCATAGACCATTCAATGTCGCGTACGCGGCTGTTCAACGGGCGAAGGAACAGAAGGAGAAGGAAAATGCTAGGATTAGGCGTGCTGACATTGCTGCGGCTTCAGCGGTCTCATCTCAGGAGCCATTGTCCGACCAAGTACGACATCGTCCAGGCAAGTTTTCCTCTTTCCTTTCTCGTGGCTGCGCCTCTGAACTGCATCCAGGAAACCAGCGAGGCGTTGACTCATCTCGGTCTGGTGCTCCGGTTGGTGGATTTTCAGGCCGCTATAACCCGATATCTATAAACAGTTATTTGTCGATGCCATCTGTCTCGCAGTATGTCCCCTTAATAATCCACTCAGATCATACTATAGCACTGAAACTGCCACTATCAGATCTCAATCGAATCGCGTTACTTTCGCTGATGGTTACAATACCAGTGCGTCACCCCTCGACGCCCATGCTGAGCTCGCCAGTGCCTCGAAACGTTCCGGGCGCAAAAGCCTAGGGATTCTCAAACTGAATGACGATTTAAGGAAACGTGAACGTGCAAACGACGACGAAGTAGGGGATCCTGCCAAAAAGACTCGCCTGGAAAGAGATGAGTTTATTGACGGAGATGAAGAGGCCGAATGGCAAAATTCTCATGATTTGCGAGATACGGACAGCATAAGAGGTTCGAAACGCGGGCTGGGAGAGGATGATGAAGGGGATCTCGGCAGTTCGAAAAGAACGAGAGGGAAGAGGCAGCGCAAGGTTTCTGGTGACAAAGAATCTTCCCGTCATTACGATATGGACATTGATGCAGAAGGTGACCCAAAGTCCCCGTACAGAGGCAAAAAGCGTGATCGCGACGAAGCTGGCTCGTCTGATGGTGGTGAACTCGAACAACAAAATGATGACGCAGAATTCGAAATTGAAGAAGAAAAGGCACGTCAGAGAAAAAGACGGAACAAGAGACGATCGGACGCCAACACCAACTCTCGAGGCAAGAAGCGAGATAGAGATCTTGAAGATGAACTGGGAGAAAGTGACGACGAATCAGGTACTGCGTCTCAGCGAATGCTCAGGAAAAAGAGAGGCAAGAGAACGTCAGACGAAGAAAAACTTAGTGATGTGTCTATGGAGGATTCCTCAAGTATCAGCACCAAGGGTAGGAAGATTGGAGAGACGTGGACTTCCAATGGTGTTCAGTATAAGATCGGCCCTAATGGTCAAAGGCTTCGTTTCGAACTTGTCAAAAAGGCCAGGCAAAAGTTCGTCATGGTGAGTCTCATAGTGTTTTTACTTTTCATCATTGACTGAGGATCTTTTTCGCAGCCTATTGACTCTGTTCATCCTGACCGCAGAGCAAACTTGGAAGTTTACGTCGAAGCCTGGCTGACAGAAGAGGAATACCGCGAAGCCAAGGCCCAATATTTACTGTCTTGGCAGGAATCTCCTAAAGGCTCGGCTGAGCCTGAAACTCCTCCACCTACCACACCTGTATGCATTTATTCTCTGAAATTTCTATCCCCTGGCTGACGTTTATCCATAAGGTCACATCATCTACTCGTACCGGCAAACACCTCCTCTGG
This sequence comes from Lentinula boryana, assembly GCA_027886635.1. Taxonomy (NCBI): domain Eukaryota; kingdom Fungi; phylum Basidiomycota; class Agaricomycetes; order Agaricales; family Omphalotaceae; genus Lentinula; species Lentinula boryana. Next base: position 25,165 of record MU790848.1, on the reverse strand, counting down.
GAATCCACTACGAGCACACCTGTGTCTCAAGCTCACGATAATCCTTTCGAAAGCGCTAAAACCTCCGCGCAACAGATGTCGATAACAAACAATGCTGCTGCTAGCAGACGGATTGCATCTGCTGTTCGCAGCACTTTCAGTGGTAGCAAACCACCCATCAGTAGCAATATCGCTCCGCCTAGCCCCAGCCTCATGGATAGTACAAACATGCGAAGCCCTCGGACGTACAAACAATTTTCTAAATGGGAAAAACAAGACCTCGAGGCGAAAGCGATGATGCGTATGCGCGAGTCCAATCGTAAGAAGGAAGAGGAGAAGGAAAAAGAGATGATTGCTCCTGCCCCACCGGCGGTGCCCAAGATTACCTTAACGCCAGCTGCAGATACTGGGTTCGCAACGAAACTTCCTGGATTCTCTCTTCCAGGCACTTCGACTGGTCCTAAATTGTCGTTCAATGCTCCTGCCACGAGTTCGCCCTTGGCTGGCGGAGAGAATAAGACGGAGGCAACTAAACCACCTACTTCGGCCACGCCTTCATTTTCATTTACGAAACCTAGTGCCGCATCTACTCCTGCCCCTGCACAGGTGCCTAGTACCAGTCCAGCATCCCAGACTCCTGTTTCAGCAAACGTCAGTCACGCAGCTCCAGCTAATGCACCAGCGTTTTCATTCGGACCTCTTGCGGGTACAAGTAACGCTGCCATCGCAGACAAGCCGAAACCTACTGTGGGTCTTGGTTTGCCATCCTCGGGACTTTCGACTTCTCCGGCACCTCAGCCTGCTGCCTCATTTAATGCTCCTAACGTTGCAGCGCCTTCCTCCACTCCTGCACCGCCGAAATTCAGCTTCAACCTACCGCCTAAACCTGCCGCTGCGCCCATTGTAATGACCGAGCAGAATAAGGATGTTCCCGCTTCAAATGGAGCTCCTTCAGCCGGATCGTTGCTCTCACGGTTGGGAGGTTCTGCTCCTACTTCCCAGAGTAATACGTCCGCTCCCACGATGCCTTCTGCTTTCTCCTTTGGCAAGCCTGTGGCCCCAGGCTCGTCTAACACTGCGCCATCACCCTCGCCAAATGGCGGTGCATTCTCTGCAGCACTTTCACCTTCACCGTTCGGTGGTGCATCATCAACGTCGAATACAACTGCACAGCAGTCATCGCAACCTGCTACAAGCTCTGCTGCTGCTGCTCCAATCAAATTCAGTTTCTTAGGTGGCGCGAACAAGACTTTCTCATCTCCATCTGCACCTTTTGGAAACACTAATACCAACAATGCATTCACAACGGCAACATCCGTAACACCCTCATCGTTAAGCGGTGCACTGAACCCCGTCCCCGCCTCATCTCATGCTACCAGTCCTGCTCCTTCGCCATTTGGTTCAGGAAATAATAAGCTTCAACCTACTGAGGAACGATCTATGCCATCTACGACGCCAGCACCCAAGTCCAACTTTGGCGCGCCTACTTCTTCGTCTGTCTCATCCAATGCTGCCAATCCGGCTCCTTCACCCTTTGGTTCAGGAAATAATAAACCTACTGGAGCAGGATCTACGTCATCCACGACGCCAGCGCTCAAGTTTAACTTTGGCACACCTACTTCTTCCTCGTGGGGTGCTACACCGAACAACGGCAATGTTCCTGGTGCAGGTCAACAGTCGGCGACGTCGAACCCAACTTCTTCCGCGGCTCCCTCTCCCTTTGGGAACAGCTCTGCCTTTGGTGGAAATTCTGCTTTCGGCAGCGGCAACTCTGCACCAAATAAACAAGACAACGCCCCCAAGTCTGCGTTTGCCTTTGGTACATCGTCGACACCTTCACCATTCGGTACCGCCTCATTAGGGAACAACAATGTGTTCGGAAATAGTACCAGTCCTTTTGGTGCCAAACCCACCATTTCCGACGTCGCAGCAAAACCGACACCGCCGACCATGTTCTCCAAACCATCAGAAGCAAAGAGCTCGACTGCTCATGAGACAGCATTCTCGTTTGGCTCACCCACACCTGCCGCAGCCACCTCGTCGGCTACGCCTGGTTCCACATCACTTGCTTTCGGTCTGTCATCCAACGCTTTTGGTACACCAGCTGGAGAAGCCCCAAAGTCTGCATTTTTCGGGAACAGTACTACACCTGCAGCAAGTCCTGCCAAGTCGGCGTTTTCGTTTGGCTCTGCTGCACCGTCTGGTACCAGTGGCGCTCCCGGAGGCTCGTCATTCTCGTTTGGGACACCCGCAGGTGGTAATCAATCAGCGTCGGTATTTGGTGGAGGATCATCGACGCCTACTTCTTTTTCTGCATTCGCAAACAAACCTGCTGGGCCTGAGGCTGCGAAGTGATTGGCCGAACTGACAAAGACTGATCATCATCTTTATTCGTTTTCTTTCCGCAAGCATGATTTCTGCCATTACATACTATCTCGAATAGTATTCCTCTTTCATGTTGTACTTAATAGCATCTCCTGCATTTTCTTTCTCTACTCCAGAGCCGGAGCAATACATTCATCTTGAATACTTAATATTTTTGACTCATTGAAAGTACCGGAAGGATCACCATTGAAGACTTGTTAGTGAGGGTGAGTGACAGGTTTCTGAAATTTTGAAGTTGAAATCATTTCTGCAAGCGCTATAGTAAGATAACTTTCGGGGGAAGGATCATCAGCCATTAGAAGCGTGAAAAAAGCTAGTAAATACTTACAGACCAGCTTGACTAATTCTTCTTTTTCTTCTTGGTCTTCATGACATACAAGCTAGGATCGACTAGTTCACCCTCGAGCTCGATTCCACTACCCTCTCCGGTACCTGCCATCCAATCAACAGATCCTCCGGCACCTCCAATACCTTCGAATCTCCTGTTGAATCTTCCCATCCTCCCCGTAGTATTAGCCTCATCCTCCACTGCCTTATTGTCTGCCCAAAGCGCAGTATTCCAGACTGGGTTATTAGTCGTGTCACGCGTTAAGCGAATGAGAGACCGAGGAGATGTTGTCCAGTGAGTGAAAGAAGTTCCATCAGCTCGAATTACACGCTGAGGAAATTTTGGAACGACGGGATTAGGAAGTACTGGTGGTCGTCTCTTCCATACGTGAGTACGACCATAAGGAGAACTAGAGATAAGTCTAGTTTGTATAGTCGAGAGTGTGAAGCTTGTGTGAACTTTTGATAGTGAGGACCCACGTTGGCACAGAGCTGAGGACATTGTAAGTAATCTCTGAGCGCTATAAGCGCTGATGTCAATAGTAAGCGCTGTGGCTTTCCTCCACGGCCGCCGCCAAGTTACATTAATCAAGGGTAACTAACCACGCCACGACTGATACCTCTTATCCATTCTTTCAATGAAGTTGACTAGATTCCGAGTTGCTGAGATCTGAAGCTATCAACGAGGCTTTGGTTTCAGCACTTGTGCACTTTTATCGCCTAGGTAAAAATTGGGTATCCATCGTTACACAGGCCAGTGCAATTTCAACGCGTGTTCGTTCCCGTTTAGCCTCAGAAGTGAGGATTCTGCTTCATCAATGTATTCAGAATTTGCATTGGTTCTTACACAGTTATTTGTTAACTGTCAATCTTTGTTGTTAACTGTCAATCTCCCATGTTGTATCAGCGCCGAGTGATCAGATTCTTTGAAGAGGTGAATATGAGGGTGAATATGAGGGTGAACATAATTTCAGTTTTGTTTTCGTTCTGCCCTTCCTTCTTTTTTCTCATTTCGTCTTTTGCAGGATTATTTCGTTCCTCTTCGGCACAGGTAGCCTTCCCTTGAAACTTCGACGGTTCAACCTTTCGTTTGTAAATTATGTCTTCAGTGGCTGAGCCTACATATCTGTCTTCACCAAAATCATTCCCCTCTACATTTGGCGAAAACGAATATTCAGGAAAAGGTGAACATCATACTCTTCACTCTTCGTTCAAGTACTCTGCTCACTTACAATCAATATCCCAGATGATCACTATGATGTTCCAGAGAAGGCTCCGCCAGCCGTGCAACCTCAAGCCTTGACTTCTCGAAAGCTTCATCCAGCTTTCGACACCATGAGATGGGTGTGCGCGATTTCCCATATTGGCTTAATTATATTCCTGGCTTCGTTCGCGGTTCGACAGCCTGACAAGGGGAACCCAAGCATTATATCTTTCAGTAGCCTAGCTTTCAACATAACAGATGACCTAGATGCCAGTATCGGGCAAACCTTTCAGTCAGGTGTGAAAATAGGTTTTGGTTGGATTGTCACTGTATGTTGCTATCCGTGTGTGATTTTTGATATCTCTGATGCTATTTTCCAAAGGGCTGGACCATTCTTTTAACATTGACCACACAAAAGTTGGCTCTGCGACGCCAACTGAACCTTTACAACAGTCTTACTGCGAAGCATGATGCTAATGAAGCCTGGATGGGTTTCGGGTCATCGCTTATGGCAGTCTTGAAATGGAGACAGCTTGGATTTCGTGAGGCTCGAAACTCCATTTTCCTTCCGCTGCTTTATCTTGCCGGTATTGCTTCGCTGCATTCCGTTGGAACAAGCATGTTTGGGCTTGTCCCAAAGTCGGTCACCACCCCTTTCTCGTTTTCTTCACAGGGACTTCCGGACTTTACAGCCACGGCTAGAAATGCTTTGAGGTGAGTAATTGTGAATCTGGTTGATTTTAACGAATGCTAATTTCATCAAGTGGGCCAAGCGCTCTGTTGACCATGCTTTCACTCAACAACCTCAATTTTCCTGGGCTCGTCTCGGGTGGTGTTGGTGTAATATATGACATTCCTGTTGATGTTTCGCAATTCCCTGAAGCTATCCAACAAGTCAACGTCACGGCCACACATTTTAATGTCAGTTGTGGGTCACTGTCGGGATCTGTTCAGAATGTCAACGGGGCTGGCCCGGCTTTTTTCTTTGAGCCTGGTTTTGGATTAGAAAGCACATTTATATCTGGCTTTGATACTTTTCCAAACACAATTTGTGAGCTGAATTACTCTCTCAAATATTCAACACCAATTTTATCTTGCGTTCACAGCGCAACATAGCTTGGCTATCAGACCCGCGCCATGGGGCCCTGCTTGGGTTGACTACCAGGTCAAAAGAGATCCTAGCCGTCATTCTATTTTGAGTGTTGACTATGTAACGCGCTTTAGGTTGCCGATTTGTCTTCATGGCCCAGCTCAATTCTTATCTTCACGACCGTGCCTGTTTTTGACTCTTCAAACAGATCCGTTCAGCCAGTGCCAGTTAATCCACCGATGACTTGTAAGTCACACATATGCGTCATGACATAGCCCTTCCAAACCTCTGTTCATATTATGTTTAGATGTGCCTCAAACTCAAGCAATTTCTTCCAGCACCTCTCAAGTCACTGCGCTTGCTTGTAATCTGACTGTGGACGAGTTGCCGTACAATGTTACCATTGACCCTTTTAGCAATATTCTGTTGAGCTCCATCGACCAAACAAATAAAACTTCAGCCAACCTGAGCCCGTTTCCAACTATGCTCCGAACCACTTCTTTGGATGTTGCGAATTCTCCTGGAGATGCATTGATCTCTTTCGTGAGTCATCCAACTTATCTTGGGTTATTTGTATTTACCTTCTTGTTCGCATATGAAGTGGGGCTTGTTACCTATCGCCTCAGAGTCCCCGCTAGACAACCAGATTGTCAATCTGTGTACTGCACAAAACAATTCAGAGGAAGTCTGTGGAATCCTGTATGAGACAGAACAGTTTGTACATCTTCTTGCTTGAATGATGAGCCAGCTAATAGTATCTGTCATCTGTCCTTTCGCTCGATAGGTTTGTGATGGAATCTTTAAACATTTTCCCGGACCTCCTACTACCTTCAACTTCGAACGATGTCAATAGCATCGACCTCGCTGAATTGGAAAATGTGCTTTCCCGCATGACGGCGATAGAGATTTGGGCAGGTAGGGACAACTGTCTGATTCAAATTTTTCCAGTACCTCATAAGAATTTTCAGAGGGTCAGGGAAATGATTTCAAGTTTGCCAATGCGATCTCATCCTCAGAGGGCGCCCCGGTCAGCAAGACATTTGTGACTCACAACAATTCAATGGACTACGATGAAGTTGTCTTGGTTTTTGCGGTGGGTTTTCCTATGATTTATTATACAAGCGTCACAGCTTATATTGCACCTTCTTAGTTCAACCGGACACAGGTACCGTTTACCATTCGATTTTCCGAAACCATTTTCCATCTAACGTTTACTCTCAGTTATTCGGTGTCATCATTATTATGGCTGTTCTGCTTTTACTAGCTACACCATCTCTACTGGATAACAACAGTCTGAAAATTGACTCGATCGGGATCTTGCAGATGATCTGGCTTGCGAATGATCATCCAGAACTTCAGCGGTCAATTACCAAACTCAAAGATCCGTCCACGGATGAACTGAGGAAAGAAGGAATGTTGATTAAGCGAAACTTTCGCAGCCCGAACTCGGAAAATCTTCCTCAGCAACCTTGCTAGATATTTAATATCTATGACCACGATCATTTTTTGTACGGGATTTACTTGGATTGGGAATTAATTATTTAGTACTCGACGCGAGGATTTATCGTGAATGCCACGACACTAAATGCCACTGACACCGCGTTCTCTACACTTCTTGCTTGCATTCAACACCGGGCCCTCTCAAACTGCGATATCACTGCCTTCCCAGACATTAAAAAGAAAATGTGCGCGTTACCCGTAGCACTGATACTGGTCTGTGATGACCTTCGATTTTGGTCCTTTGAACAACTCTGAATGAGGATGCGGATAAATTCGAATATCGAATTCATGGGAACTTTATTTGACATGCACCGACTCAGGCAAGAATTAAATTGACAAACTCATCTCTGAGCTGCCGACTCAAAGAGTTCGACTCTCAATAACCTTTAGATAACTTCCGGTATTTAGATAGGGGTGAAGCGTGTTGGGGTTGACTTCTTGCTCCTCAAAGCTTTCATCAAAGCTTCACACAACTTTTATGCTATAGACCAGAATTGTAACGTTTTCTCCAACATGGTCTCCCAAACACCATCATGATTTCATGACAAATAATTATGATAATTCCTTCACCTGGGAGAAATGTATCTCTGAAGTAATTTGTTATACCTTGTCATACCATGAGTCCTTGACTTTGAAAGGGTCACCTTCCGGCTCAGAGGCCTTTCCTTCAGCACGGGCTTCGATAGCGATGGCAGAAATCGAACTCGGGGAATATTCTTGCATCCCTTGAACGATGTAGATTCGTATAATTTCTCTGAACAAATACCTTACAGAATATTGGATAGGTGACAAAGAGTTGTCGCTCAAAATGTAAACTCGGCTGGATACTGGAAGAGCCGTTCAATCCAGCCCGCTTATTCGGTTGCATCCAGATACAAGCTCAAAGTTCACTGATACGTTTTCCGGCCAATTGAACCTCACTGGCTTAGAGACTTTGCTGGCCACAGTAGGTGAACGTTGAGGAAATTGCTAGATCATGATATTTGATCTTACTGGTACTCGTATTACTTTCCCCCACTGCAGCGAATGCCAGAATACTTACTTGCCTTTACTCTATATAAATGAGATCATGGACTAAGATTACTAGTGATACAACAAGATGTGTAGGCGCAGGTCTACCCAAGTGAATCGTGATATTATACTTTGGTATGAATGAATGTCCAATGAGAGTGTACGTCTATGTAAACGCGACAGATATCTAATATCTATAGGCTCGAAACGCTACGCCTGGTGGCAGCGGAAAGACCAGAACGAGCCTGCTCCTCCACTTCGCGTTCTCGATCTTGTTGAGCAAGCTGCAAGAACAAATGACACTTCAGAACCCAGGTAATTCGAAACACGAGTAGGTACTTACAACATCCTGCCATGAATGGTCCACATGTCTCTCGACAGCTTCTTCACGCTGACTGTGCTTGAGTGCACCGGCGACAATAAGGATGCCTATGGTCAAGCCTTGCGCCCACATACGGGCTTGGACAACTTTCTGCGCTGGTGTTTGATATCTATTCGGAGTGTTATAGTAAGAATTTGGACATGAAATTCGAATACCTACTTGTCACGAGAGATGAGGGCACCTGCAAGACCCAAACTAAGAGCCCACGAGCCCATGATGAGCGAATATTCGTGTCGACTAGCCCAATCGCCGAGTTTCTGCGTGGGTGTCATAGCATCCCACTTTGCGATTTTCTTTTGCTCTTTCTCATTCAGAATTTTCAAACCCTCGCCAGTCCTAACGGGATGTAACGAGATGTAAGAGAAAATCAAGAGAAACAAACGATCGCAGCGCACCATTGCGATTCATCATACTCAATAGAGCGACGCTCGGCCTGAATGCTGAGTAATGGAGCAATGAGAATAACAGGCCCAAGGGCCTTTAGCGATAATGGCAATGTCCTGTAAGCAGGTAACCGGCGATGGGCATAGTATGAAACAGCTCCAGAGAATAAAAGTCCGCCTAAAGTTCCTTCGATGGCACCTCGTCTAACAGCCCTGGAGTGCCCTTGAAGTTGTTCTTCGGTAACGTCAATCTAGAAAAATCAAAACCTCGCTGAGGATCGCTTCAAACGACAGAGAGAAATAGATAATACCTTCATTGTGAGATAAAAAACGAATTGAGGGTTCCGGGCTTAGTGGATATAGTAAAAAAGATGGTGGACGGTCTTCACAAAGCTTTTATACGCTTTTCTTATTAGTGTCATGATGACAGGAAATCTGAATCATACCCTCACGCCGGTTCACGGGATCGATTCCATAAGCCTGCCGGAGGAACCGGCAAACTTCTTCCGTTTTTCTCCGAACCACCTACCGCCTGAGTCCATTGTGCTCAACGTTGTTTCGCTGCAAATATCATGAATTTGCCATTGAAAAACTTCACTTAGACTACAACAACAAGCTCAAATATGAGCTCTTAGCAAAAACACACTTTCACTTTCAGCTTATTGCTTTAGATTTCATTGGCTCGGAGGTTCATATGATCTAGACCCATGGCTAGAACAACAAACGTTTAGAACTCGGTCTCAGCAGTACAATTTCCGACTCCAGGCTTCCTCCCTCCCGCCAGATTGTCATATTGATGATTTGTGATTCATTGGAACTACTGTACTGGGAACTATATACTGAGCTACCTACAAGGCTATAACTACTGAGGAATGTGTATGCCAATACTACCATGACAACAGGTTAAGATTTCAAAAGCAACAATGAAGAGAAAAGGTAACACTGAGAGTAAGAAATTTAGAAAACGAAGAAACGGAGTATTCATCTCAATTAGAAGTGATCAACCGTGAACGTCCAAGTTCCATCAGAGAAATCAAAACCCTCAAAGTGCGTGTCCTTCATATTCCGCAACTTTTTCAGGTGCTTCACAGCTGCAGGATGCTTTTCATCCTTGATAGGTTCTCGATGTGCCTTGTCCATCGCCCAACATCTCTTCAACGATATCTTCGCGCGGACATTGAGACCAGATCCTTCAGGAGGTTTCTCCGTATCGTCCGCATCAGGATACACACTGCATTCCTTGTCCTCAAACCGGATCACACCGCCGAGAAGTTCCCCGAGTTTGAGCAACCCGGTAAGGTCCACTGGCTCGAGGAAGTGTATCTCTCCATACCCAACCCGACCTACGACAAGATCCTTGAAAGACGAGAGCTGATCGAAACCAGATGATTTGAGCGTTTCCATGTTTGGCTTGACGTAGTAATCGCCTTCCTGGAGTTCATCCTCGTCCGCTCCTTGTCCGTTCTGTGACGCGGTGAACTTTTTTGTAGTCCGTTGGGGCTGAGGGGTTGGTGTTGGAGATTTTGCCGGTTGACTAGGCGGTGGAGATGCAGCGGCGGCAGCGGCTTCACGCTCGCGTGCGGCAATACTTAGCGCAGGACTGAACATAATCTTTCCTCCCCGCAACGGAGAGCTACCGGATTTGACGAAGAGCTCTGTAGGTTCTACCTTCTTATCCAGAATCAGCTTCTTCACGCTCTTCCTCTGTCCGCTCCCTAATGACGGACTAGACTGCGTTCCAAATATGGCTTCGATGGACTGTTTTGGTGTCTGTGACCTGCTCAATGTAAGCACGGTGGAGTTTGAGGGGGCGAAGATGCTTCCGCTGAGTGCGGAATTTGAAGTCAAAGATCCAAACCCTCGAAGTTTCGAGTTTGCAGGCGTGTAGCCAAGTTGGACTCGAGGAACCGGTGAGCGAGTGGGAATATCAACGAAAAAGGGGACCTTCTTCTTTGTTGACTGCTCTAGATCTATTGCACGAGGGCCAGGTGGAAGCATAGAAAATATTGGTAGACCTGGCGCGATCGGTTGGTTGATAGATGCTACTAAACTGTTCTGTTGCCCAGGAGCAGCCGTGGACCCCGCAAGAGTGTTAGTAGAGTTTCCAAAAGCTGGGTTACCGAACAAATTACCGCCGGTACCGGTTGAGGTTGACATGCCCATAGACGGAGCCTTGTGGAAAAGCCCCCCGCCTGTAGCAGCTTGTTGTTGGTTCGCGGACTGATTGAACGCATTGCCGAACAACGACGGCTGCTGCTGCGCGGTTGTAGTAGGCTGCGTAGCACCGAATGCATTATTGTTCCCAAAGATGCCACCTCCTCCGGCAGGGGCTGCAGGCTTGGGCCCAAATAAGTTGGACCCAAAACCAGTGGTTCCAGTCTGTTGTTGCGGTATTTGTTGCTGCTGCTGCTGGTTATTAGTGTTGCCAAACAGGCCAGTCCCTGCACCTGAACCGAATATTCCTCCAGTCCCAGTACCTGCATTAGTCTGAGTGTTGCCAAAGACTGAGATAGAGACACATGTCAGAATAGCTCCAAAAGTGTTTTAGAAAATGGCCTACGCGAAGTGCCAGGCTGCTGAGGTTGCTGCTGCTGTTGATTGGTGCTATTACCAAACAGTCCAGTGCTAGCAGTATTAGAATTGCCAAAGATTGAAGGCTGTTGCTGCTGTTGGTTTTGTGGTGCAGACTGTCCAAAAATCGACGTCTGGCCAGCAGGTTGAGCGGATTGACCGAATATCGAGGGCTTGGCTGCATTATCTGTGGATTGGCGGTCATTATATTATCAAGAGAGGGTTAGCGGAGAAGGCATCACGTACTACCAAATGTGCCGAAAGCACCACCCGTGTTCGCGGCTGGCTGAGATTGGCCAAAGATGCTTCCGGTTTGTTGCGGCTGAGGCTGCTGATTGGTATTTGTTCCAAACGCACCAGTGCCGAAAGCACCGCCAGTGGGATTCGTGTTACCTAAAGTGAGGAAAGAACCTTCAGGATCAAACGAGACATACTATGATGACTGAAAATTAACGAACCGAAAGCACTTCCTCCAGTGTTCGTGTTACCGAACAGACTAGTAGTTTGCTGTTGAGGCTGTTGTTGGGTTTGACCAAAGCCAAAGCCTGTAGAGGGTTGCTGCTGTTGAGGCTGTTGCTGAGCCTGTCCGAACGCATTGCTGGAAGACGCAAAACCTCCAGTATTGGCCGTATTGCCCCCAAACGTGCCAAATCCAGTCGTCGGTTTCGGTGCACCGAATATAGAGCTAGTTTGTGCAGGCTGGTTATTTTGTAGCTGGCCAAATAAACTTCCACCTGTAGTCTGAGTGCCACCGAAGGTTGGTGGTTGACCGAAAGCACCTGTTGTAGCGGTTTTGCGTCCCTGTTGATAGTCTTGTACTCGGAGCTCCTGGGAAAGAAATGAGATGTTGTTCGATTGAAGATGGTGGTTGATAAACCTCGAAAGATGTTCCTGTGTACGCAGGCATGCAGGAAATAGATTGATATTGTAGAGTTATACTTGAACTCGCATCTTTTTCGGGAGTTGTAGCATAGGGAGGATTGGAAGAGCCAGTAGTGACAGGTGCTGTCGCATTGGTAGCTATTTACAGGTATTCAGATAACACTGAGAATTGAGAACAAAGTTGCGCACTTGTTGTGGTCCCAAACGCAGAGTTCGTCTTGGGTTGACCGAATATACTGCCGCCGGTCCCACCACCGAAAGCACTGGTAGTAGCGGGCTGGCCAAAAGTATTTGTCGTAGTCTGTCCAGTATTGCCAAACGCACTGGTACCACCACTCCCGAAAGTACTTGTTCCACCGCCTCCGAACGCGCCAAATCCAGTGGCAGGTTTTGCAGTGCCGAACACTGAGCTAGTGTTGTTACTTGCCTGGTTGTTCGCACCTCCAAACGCACCTGCCATATTAAGTAGAAGAATAAGCCGCTAATTAGAACGCGTACCAAAAGCACTAGTACCAGTGTTACTCGTTCCACCCAAACCTCCGAACATCGGATTCGCTTGAGGCTGCTGTTGAGGTTGACCAAAAGCACCTGTCGAAGCGCCAAAGCCTTACGAAATGTTCAGAGAAAACATCGCGTGAAAGTTGTGAACACACCTGTCGAACCAAAAGCGGTTGGTTGCCCAAAGGCACTAGTTCCCTGCTGCTGCTGCTGTTGTTGTTGTGGTTGTTGATTTTGTTGAGGATTAGCCCAAGAGGACGTTATCGCATTGTTACCAAACATCCTGGAATCAGAAGAGGATGTATGTGATGGAGAACAACAGCAGCAGCGGACTGCTCTTTATCTTTTCCAGGGTTCGAGTCAGAGGTGGGAAAAATGCGGACAAATCAAGCACATTACCGGAGCCGAAACCGCAAGTTTGCCGGAGTCCCGGATGTCAAAGCCAAAAATTCACATAGCCACAGTTAATCGCGTCCTTTGCACAAATTTTTGGATTCATTCACTCTGAATCTGCTGTCGTAGGAAATGCCTGAGCTTACACATAGGCAACCGACATTTGACACTCTTGAACGTGAAAAACTCTTCAAATATCCCCCAAAGCAAGGCTCCAGCTACAAAATTTTGAATGAATTTGTTGCGCCGCACATCGAATCCTTCAATGCTCTATTCGACGACTCTGGTTTACCTTCTGGCGATGGAAAAGGGAAAGGTCTCTTATCTATGGGTATACAGGATATAGGAGAACGCGTCATATTCGACGGTTCTGGAAGAGATACAGGAGCGTGGGGTAATCGAATGAGTGGTAAGTGTTTATGGCTTCGAAGTACATCTTAAGCTGATAAACTTGTAGTATGGATTGAATCTGTTTCAATATCACGCCCCATGGTTCCAGATAGGAATAAATTTGTCAAGGATCGAAGAGTCTTTCCGGCAGAGGTTCTTTCTTCTTAGTCAAAATTTCGTGTTCTATCTGACATACTCCAGGCTCGTGAAAGGTTGGCTTCATATCGCGGAAGAATGTCTATCAAGCTTTGCTGGACAGATCCAGAAGGCCAGCGACAAGAAGTCATGAAAGAGTGTGGACTTGTACCGATAATGGTTCGAGTGAGTGTTTCAATCCTTCCACACTCTCGACCACATTTTTATGCTTAGAAATCAGTCTGTACGCTGCAATCTGCGTGGGATGTCTTCCTCTGAGCTGGTAAAACATCATGAAGAAGCCGAAGAATTTGGAGGATATTTTGTCATCAACGGAAACGAACGTCTCATACGCTACCTCATCCTTCCTCGTCGAAATCATGTTATTTCCCTCCTTCGACCCTCATTCGCTAACCGTGGTCCTTCATATACCCAGTACGCTGTCCAGGTCCGTTGCGTACGCCCTGACCAAACCAGCTGCACCAACACCCTACATTACCTGGCGAACGGAAGCGCCATGTTTCGGTTCAGCTGGAGAAAGCAGGAATATGTTATACCAATCATGTTAATCTTGAAGGCTCTCGTCGGCGCTTCCGACAAGGAAATATTTGAAGGAATAATGATGCAAGATTATGATAACACATTCTTGACAGGTCGTGTTGAGCTGCTTCTGCGAAGCTATAAAAGGTTTACGATGCAAACGGGAGAGCAGGCCCTTGAATTTCTCGGGGAAAAATTCCGGATCGTTCTTGGTATGGCTGAGGATATGTCAAATTCCGCTATCGGGGCCATGCTCATTCAAAAATTGGTTCTTGTACACATTGAAAATCCTCGAGAAAAATATCGCATGCTCCTGTATGTTTTCTTGTGTCATCTACTTGACATCATTTTTCTAACATGTCACTTGTAGATTCATGCTACGGAAACTATATTCGCTGGTCAATGGAACATGCTGTGCGGACAATCCTGATTCCCCTCAGCATCAGGAAGTGCTACTTCCTGGAATCCTCTACAGCATGATCATCAAGGAGCGACTCGAAGAAATTCTCAACGCTATTCGGCTCTTCGTCAATATCGATGTGCGGAACGGTACTACTGTTGACTTCCACGACAGTGCGTCTTCGAATTTTCCGTACCGACCTATATGTTGATATTTGTCTATCAGAACGGTACTTTGCCAAAATCCTTGCTCGAGTAAATTTTGACATTGGATCTAAGTTATCGAATTTCCTTGCGACAGGAAATCTCGTATCTCCCTCTGGGCTTGACTTACAGCAAGCATCCGGTTTCACCATCGTTGCCGAGAAACTCAACTGGCAGCGATACATTAGCCATTTTAGATGTATACATCGCGGTGCATTCTTTGCCGAGCTCAAAACCACCACCGTCCGAAAACTTCTCCCAGAAGCATGGGGTTTCCTCTGTCCTGTACATACGCCTGATGGTTCACCATGTGGTCTGCTCAACCATCTAGCAAGAACGTGTCGTATTGTGACCGCACCTCTCGCTGTCGCACACATTCCCGCCTTACTCGTGAAGCATGGGATGTCTGAGCCATTCAGCTCATGTATCGACGGCCGGACAAATTTGTGCGTGCAGCTCGATGGTCGTGTTATCGGATGGGCTCCACCTGCTGTTGCAAAGCAGCTTGCCACCAATCTACGCATCTGGAAGACGGAGGGTAAGAATGAGATTCCAATGGATCTGGAGATAGGATTGGTCCCTCCATCAATGGGTGGCCAGTACCCTGGTTTGTTTTTGTTCTCGTCTCGGTCACGAATGATGAGACCAGTCAAGTATCTACTCAATGGACGTGACGATTCAGTTGGACCTTTTGAGCAGGTATATATGGATATTGCCTGTACACCTGAAGAAATTGAACCTGGTGTCTCAACGCATGCCGAACACAAACCTACGAATTTCTTGTCCATCTTGGCAAACTTGACCCCGTTCTCAGATTTCAATCAGGTGCGGCTCATACACCAATTCACTTTGATACCTTGTTGACGTGCTTGCTTAGAGTCCTCGTAACATCTACCAATGTCAAGTACGTTCCTTGGTTCTATGAAGACTCGGCTTCTTACACGTTCTTTGCAGATGGGGAAGCAGACCATGGGCACGCCTTCCACCGCTCTCAAGCATCGAACGGATAACAAGCTATATCGACTGCAAAGTGGTCAAAGTCCAGTCGTTCGCCCGGCACTTCATAACACCTACGCAATGGATGCTTTCCCGAATGGCACCAACGCCATCGTCGCCGTCATATCTTACACCGGATATGACATGGAAGACGCTATGATCCTCAACAAATCTGCACACGAGCGTGGATTCGCGTACGGAACCGTCTATAAATCGCAAATCATTGACTTGAAAGACGTAAAGGGGGCATCTAAGAGTGGCCCACCTACGTTACATTTCGGTCTTGGTCCTGAGATCAAAATTAACTCCAGAGCTGATAACCAACATCCTTGCCTCAACTTTATCGATCTGGATGGTCTACCTTTTATCGGTACGAGACTGAATAGCGGCGACCCAATCGCGGCATATGTGGACGATGTCACTCGTCGTACAAAGTTCGTCAAGTACAAAGGTGATGAGGCAGCATTTGTGGACGAGGTCCGTCTGATAGGTATGTCAACCTGTGCGCACTGCCTGTTGATGACTGCATAATCCCTTTGACTAGGCGAAGAGGCTGGCGATGCCGAACTTCAGAAAGTTCACATCACTCTACGAATAACTCGTTCTCCTGTCATTGGTGACAAATTTTCCTCTCGACATGGACAGAAAGGTGTCTGTTCACAGAAATGGCCGGCTATCGACATGCCTTTCAGCGAGAGCGGCATGCAACCAGATGTAATCATCAACCCTCATGCCTTCCCCAGTCGAATGACGATCGGTATGTTGGTTGAAAGTATGGCTGGAAAAGCAGGTGCCATGCACGGTCTGGCCCAGGACGCTACCCCGTTCAAGTGTGTTACTGTTCTGCGGAGCGTAGCTATGTACTGATCAGCAGTTCAGATTTTCAGAACAAGATACAGCTGTCAACTACTTTGGAGAACAGTTGAAAGCTGCCGGATACAATTACTACGGAAATGAGCCGATGTATTCTGGAATCACTGGCGAGGAATTCGCGGCAGATATCTATCTAGGGGTTGTCTATTATCAGCGACTGCGACATATGGTTCTGGACAAATTCCAGGTTCGAACAACAGGTCCTGTTGATCCTATAACGCGACAGCCTGTGAAGGTATGAAAAGTCAAAAGTTTTCATAGCATTGAAAATGTCGCTGATTGAGGGATGAACATAGGGTCGTAAGCGAGCCGGTGGAATCCGTTTCGGAGAGATGGAACGAGATGCACTCATTGCACATGGAACTTCCTTCTTGTTGCAGGATCGTTTGATGAATTGCTCAGATTACTCCACAGCCTGGGTTTGTCGAACTTGTGGAAGTCTGATATCGCTAGGCTACGAAGACATAAGCTTGGGGGAGGTGTTTACGGGTACATCTACCTCACGGAAACCCACGGGTCCTGGCGGTGAGTATTGTAGGACGTGCAGAGCTGCTGCAGAACAGGAGGATGAGCTTGAGAGGCAGGCTCTAGCAACGGGGCAGCATCTTCAACGTCCACAAGGGAATCTCTCAGTCGCAATTTCTTCCCAGAACGTGCTCGGTCGGTCATCCAAGGGCGGGGACCTTGATGTCATTGCCATACCGTATGTCTTCCGATATCTTTGTGCAGAGCTTGCTTCAATGGGTATTGCCATATCTCTTGAGATACAGTAAAAGTATATCACCTAACATAGCACCACATTAATGAATGCCACTAAACTGTCAATGAACCCAACGAAGGAGGAAAAGGATTTAGTGAACAACAGATAGAAAGGAAAGCATCAATGCAAGTATATATAAGAATAGAGTAACCGGAGAAATTAATGTACGTTCGTATCTAAGCTAGCATCCATTGAACAAATATGTTGAATAAGTTTGTAAAAATAGACAGTGAAAACTCACGCACATAAGCTGAATAAAATACAAGATTGTAAGTGACAAATATACACCGATCCACCCTAATGTCCTACGCTTTTAACGCGACCGTTTCAACGGTGTTTGGGGAGGACATCGCATTGCCGTTGACGGCGGAGACGGTAGGCTTTTGAAGGTAATTGGCGGCCAGAGTATCCACTCTAACCTTCTTAGTGGTATATCGCTTCTTGCGAGGAGGAGGTTCATATGAAGGTTCACCTCCGAGGAATAACTCGACAAGAGATATCTCGAGCGAAGTATCGGAAGAGGAAAGCTGACTCTCGGCGGGGTCAACGGATGACGGAGAGGGGTATGGCACATCGTACTCGGTAGGTCCAACAGGAATGCCAGCCTTGGCCATGTAAATATCCATAATGAGGCGACATTCCTCAGGACTTGCAGCTTTCGCCATGAGGCGCTTCATATCCTGCGCATCTGTGATACTGATACCGTTTGCAGCGGCATTGGTGGCAGGAGTGGTCGTCTCGCCTGACAAAGTTTTGCTCTCAGACAGAGAAGTTTTAATGGCAGGAGGGGAGACCCGGATATTGGTCTGTTTGGTTTCTGCATTTGCCTTGGATGATAACTTCGGTGCAATTACAGCAGGGGTATCAGTAGGAACAGGGATAGTAGATTTCGGTAGTGGCTTAGTGTCCTCAAGATTATATTCGCTTCGGACATTTTCCGCTAAAGAATGAGATGAGGCAGAGCGAGATACGATCGGCTCTTGTAATTTCCGAGCCACAGCAGGTGGTGGGGGCTTGAGCACAGGAGGTACAGGTGCTTCCTGGTCCCAGTTGGATGCCTTGCGGGTAATAGAAGATGGAATAGCCGAAGGTTGATGGATCCTAGGAGTGGAAGAAGCCGGAGAGGAAACAGAGGAAGAGACATCCGCAGGATCATGAGCGGGTGACGACGGTGGAGATATCATTTGTGTCTGGAGAGGTCGGGGAGGAATCGGTCGGTTCCCAAGTGTCGACAAACTCCCATTCGATGTCTTCATCATCAGCGGTGGTCTATGATAACTCGGAGTGGTCGGAGTCTTCCGAAAGTCGTCCATAGACGGTTGCCGATTCGTCTTGTCAGATTCTCCCAATTTCAGTTTCGAGATCATCCGCTGAAGCCTTCCGGAACCTTTTGATTTAGTACTGCTGTTATCCATCATGGGCTGAGGTGGGCCAAAGTCAGGGGGACCCTCTGCCAAAAAGTCTATCAAGTCACGACCTGCCTTGGAAACTGGGGTATGGTTCGTAGTAGGACGGCTCCCAAACTTGTTGTTGGTAGAAGGCGGAGGCCCCTCGTTCAAAAAGTCCATGAGCTCTCTGGTCCTCGCAGAAACCCTTGCGCTGCCGGGCGCAGAGGAAGCAAATGATTTTGACGGGCTGACAATTTCAGTTTCATCCAAGTCATCATCGTCCGAGCCAGCCATAATGTCATCGAGGTCAAGAGACTCTCGATTTCGTTGAACTTTTCTCGTTCTCTGAGGAACGCCGGGGCCATCAAAAGCCTGTGGCATACGAAATTCACGGGTCGGCATCGGAGGCGATGTACTCCCTGAGGCGATCGCAGTTTTGGATGTCTTTCGCTTGACAGGAGGAGCAGCAGCCGACTGAGATCGAGCTCGAACGTTAGCGATAGGTAAAAATTTAGGGGGAGGGGAAGCGACACTAATTTGTCGTGTCCGGGGCTGTATTGGCTTGGCAGCGGGCGATTCCTCTTCGTCCTCAACGATAGAGCTAACGTTTGGGATGGACGGACGCCTGAACTGTCGCGGCGGGATGGACGAAGTAGATAAATCCAATTCAGGATTGGGGAGAGGAGGTGGCTTGGGTCGGCCGCCACGTTGATCCTTCTCCTGTTTATACACCTTTGATGCACGCATGAGCACGAAAAAGGAATAGAAGTAGGAGTAAGCATAGGCCCACCTCCATAGTCTTTAAGCGGTCTGGAGTCAGGGACACTTTCATGGTAGCCTCGGACTTCATGAGATTGTCAAACTCCTCAAGGGATGCTTGTTCCTAAATCATCGGCGGATAAGTTGGAATTGATAAAGAATGTACCACGACCAACCTCGGCATCAATCGCATTGTACGCTGCCCAAGCCTGCTTTGTCTCGTCGCTTAATGTAGACTCTGACCTTTTGTGCCCATTAGACTCGTTGGAGCTCGAGTTTCTACCATTGATCAATTTTTTCATACCCCTTGCACGGTCCATAGAGGAACGGTTTGATCCTGGAGTTAATCCCTCCAGGGATAAACGGCTGTTGGTAGGCGGCGATGGGGAATCCTTTCCTGATGATTGGTCGGAGCGCGAAACATTCTTCTCATTTCGTGAGAGGGACTTGCTTCT
Organism: Lentinula boryana; assembly: GCA_027886635.1. Taxonomy (NCBI): domain Eukaryota; kingdom Fungi; phylum Basidiomycota; class Agaricomycetes; order Agaricales; family Omphalotaceae; genus Lentinula; species Lentinula boryana. Next base: position 5,661 of record MU790848.1, on the reverse strand, counting down.
TCGAGGTTTAGGCTCTTGAGAGAGCTGTTGAATTTGTTCATAAACTGGAATAGGTTGCATATGAACACCACCATAAGAACGTATATACTGAATAGGGTCGCTTACCATCCATAGACTTGAACAGATTATATACTGTTTCATCCTCGCACAGAGCGACGAAAACATCCTGAACGTTGGCATATGTCCGACTGCTGTCGCGGGAAGCTACACGCCCAACATTCGAAAGTACATGTCTGGAAATCGCGTGAGTGCTGAGTTGAAATCAGTAGTCGCAAAGTACGTACTCGCACATGGCCCTGCAGAAAAGAAAAATACAACATAAGAACAAAATTGGCAGTGTCCGAAGCTCAACTCACTCGAGAATAGCGGTCAGATATAATGCAGCAGGGGCAACCAGAGATGGCTTTGGAGGTTGCCCAGTGCCAGCCAATCGGTCCTGAAGTTTACTTTCTGCGGATTTGTCGCCATCTGATTCGTTCAAAGTTGAATACGCCTCGCATTTAAGTCGTAGAAGCTGTTGTGAAATGGTTATCTATGACAGGATCCTTGCCTGACAACAAGGCACGTACTTCGAACGCCCACTGCAAATTGAAACTCCCAGTATCATCCTCTACGGCTCCGCCTTTGGAAGGCTTTGTCCGATCCCAATATGCCCTTAATTCGACTTCGGCCTCCAGAAGCGCTTCCTTGCCAAGAGCAGTTGGAAGAACGCTGAGTAGACCGGCCCGCAGCTTGTCGGTGGTCAAAGAGTGGGCGGCGTTGAGGATACCATAGAGAAATTCGTCTAAGAAGACATTGATACAGCGTAAACCTTCGATTTTGAGCTTTATAGGACGAATATCAGAGAGAATAACATCGGCAGAATGGCTGGAGATGTAGGAAAGACCTAACAAAGAAGAATGAGATAAAAAGCCACTGACGTTGAGAAGGAGTAAGACGTACCATTACCGGTGCTTCCAACAGGCATCGTGGTGGAAGAAAAGAAGACCGTAAATTTCTTCCAGATTTCACGGTTGTTCAAAGTTCCTGTTGATCGGGATGTTCTCACAGGAATCAGAGATCAATCATCATGGTTCTAATATAAGGAACTGCTAAATAATTTCCTACTAAATACTGCTGTACGTAGACAAATTACAGATTTTTACCCTGTCTCTTCCTGCTTAAGAATTGCACCAGTCATGAGTAGTTCGTCTGTACTACTCCCACTGGGTACCCCTGCATCAACCGGCATTCCAGAGAGCAATGGAGAATTTTTAGGCTCGCTAAAATCCGTTGGCTGCTCTGTTTCGTCCTGCCAAAATGACATTCCGCCATTGATGAGTTGGGACACCTGTTTCGAATTCAAATCTCCAAAATCACGTATCTTTGCGGGTCGGGAAGGCATGCAAGAATGTGATGATCTGCCCACCAGAAATTCGTATTCGTCTGATGTTGTGGGGACTTCGACCCGACCTAGATGTTTTGATTTCAAGTAACGTCTGAGGCTAACGGAATCGACTGGGGGCATGATATTTTTCAATACCTACATATTGAAATGGTAGAGATCAGATGTTGAGACTTTGAAAAAAAATATATTTGTATATCCTTACCCAAGGTCCTAACAGTTGATGCCGTTGTATTGATATAGGATGAGGCGTGACTGCCCTAGCAACGACCATGTAGGAAGGCAGGGTAGGAGGCGTATCAGGCGGTGATTCGGTTTGAACGGCAACGAAAGGCTCTGCGGACGCTCTCAACGGTTCGTCATTGCGATGGTATCTTAGACAATGCTGGAAGAGTTTTCGAGAGGATCGAAAACTTTCGTCACATTCTCAAAAATTTGATGGTCGCGTTAGGTTTTAAAGTGAGTCTCTTCAAAATGAATAGCTGACATACCTTCATATGGACAACATAGCGTATGATATGCGTGATTCTCGACATGGTCTGGAACGTGTGCTTCATGTTTCCCGCAAATTCTACAAAGTATTGGATTCTTTGAACGAAAACATCAGAGATATATTTTCCTAGACAGAAACATATATTTACCCCATGTTTGTCTGCCGGTTGCGATTCTACAACGTGATTCCTCATGTGCTGTCCTAATTTCTTCGTACTACACAGTATTACTTCACATCCTCCCCACTTGCAAAAGCAATCTTGTAGTCTTGAAATGGACCTCTCCAACACCGCAAGCTCTTGCGGATCTGACGAACATATGATGCTTCAAGAACAGCAAGAAATTATTCCATAGTATATACTAACCTCGTACAGGTGTAGGAAGGAAGAAATTGGTTTCTACATCTTGTCATAAAACAGATCTACTCAGTAAGATTCCATGATAGGCCAGTCTGAGGAGCCATACCTTCCCCCGCAGCGAGCTGACTGGATTGACTCCGTCGCGAATTTTTGTCTTTTACTCTTCGTGGCTCTGGCTCCTCATCCGAATCATATATCACTATGAAACTTCGTACTTCGTCTTCGTCCGCTTCCTCTCGGCTCAACTTGACCTTCCTCATCCTACGGCTCATGTCACGCCTCACCCAAGCAGGAGCTAGGGGAATTTCGACGGCGATCATCTTGCGATCTGCTTGACCCTTGCGCGACTCACTCTTCTCACGATGTTCATCCAAAACCTCGAAATTGGAATTACCCACTGTGACAGAGTCTGCGAGACCTAGAGAGTCCCCATCCGCGTTGATGGCCGGAGGCGGAGATGGAGACGGAGACGGGGTGTCGGGTAAAAACAATGGAGGCGCATCGAATTCATGAGATGTATGTGATGCACTTCGTGCTCTGTGTTCCGAAAAACCAGAAGCCTTTGGCGATGTGGTTGAAGCTGACTGCAGCATCGGAGACGGAACAACCGGCGCATTTTGCGAAACAGAAGACGTAGCTGTCGTAGTAGAATCAGCGATCGCCTGTATATGCTGAGACTCCGTTAGATTAGCAAGACGTGAAGGACCAAGATCAGCTACTGTGGTAGCTTGCGTCGCGTTATCCAACGGCTTTGCCACAGAATTGACATTTGCCTGTGAAAGTTCTAGTTGCCGAGAAGAGGAAGTACCATTCTGTTGATTTTGGTCGATTATCTTACCCTGATCAGAGGTTATGGCTGAGGGCGATTGGTGAACAGTCGGGTGCATTATGATCGAAGGATGATAGTTAAGTGCAGCTGCTTGAGCAGGGAAATTGGAGAACATCAGCGCATCGCTGTTAGCCACCTTCGATTGAGTAGCGGGGATAGGTAACAGCGCTGTCCGCTTCGCTGCTCGACCGTCACTCTCACCAGAGCCCTCTCGCTGGCGCTTCACTTTAACGGAGCTCAAAGCGAGGAGCACATCCCGAGCGAGAGACTTTTTGTTTGCGTCTGCTGGGGTACGAGGTGAGGCTGTGGTGCTCGAGTCCTTCCTACTAAGCGAAGAAATAGGGGTAGAAGGCTGCTCGTGGGCACTGTTCAACGCCTTGACCAATGACTCTGTATGTTCATTCGTTTCTTTCGATATAGAAGGCGCCTGCGTACCGGGAATTGTCGTATTGGAAGCAGTGGTGGTGGGCTTGACTCCAGGAGTAGCGGTAGATGCACGCACTGATGCAGATTGCACTGAGTTTTGCAGTTGGAAAAGGTCAACCTTTCGCAACGCTTGGATCCATCCAAGAAAATGCAGTGGTTTGAAATTATTGTTGACCATAACACCAATCTGCACCTGGGATTTGTCTAGAGAATGTATAAAAAGATCGGTTGATAAAAGCTTTTCTGTAGCTCCAACTTCCGCTCGTGCAAGCCAATGGTAGGAATAATTTTTTACCAATGAAAAACGTTTTTGATCCGCGCGCGAGAGTTTTGCCAAAGCGGAAGAAAGATTTGTCTGCAGAGAAAGGATCTGAGTTAGGAAACACCCGCTGGAGCGAACAAGCCTACGTTAGCATTCGGAGTTTGAATCTGAATAAAAAGTCAAATCGAATCAGACCAACAATCCATCCAAATAACTTACTGCATTCATTGTTTGATTTGAAGACATTGTTTGTGACTGCCCAAAGCCATTGAGCAATATTAAAATGTCCGTTACGGCAAAAGACTCACAGTATCACTTGGTGGATTTGCAAGATTTGCTATTGGTCCGTTTGTGTGCCAGCCTGCGGGCTAGGCAAAAGAGAATTAGATCCTGTATAATGAAACTTTGAAGAGCCGGCATACATTAGTTGGACGAGAGGATGTTTGTTGCGATGCTGAAGCAGATGTTACCGAAGACACAGACCCAGTATGAGGTTTTGATTGTGACTACTCATCACAAAGGCATTAGAAAAGTCAAAACGATATGGATTGATGGCATTACAGGTGGTGCTTGATTCAAAGTAGTCGACTCTCGAGTTGCAGACTGTTGTCCTATATAGCGTAAAGGTTGAGAAAAAACCTATCACTAGTAAGGATATGTAGAATGTACCTATGGGCGATGATGTCTGTGTCCGAAGAGGAAGTGCAGGTTGCATCGTGCCGCGTGCTTGATGATTATTTTTCATTGTTTGAGGCTGGAGAGAATGCAACTGCGACTGAGACTGGGTAGCTGGCGCTGGAAGCGAAATTTGAAGACTGGATGGTCGTTGAAGAGAATGCTGAGGTTGCTGAGAATATGTCTGATTCTGCAACAGCGGAGATGGCTTAACGCTTTGTGGAGGATGGCGAAGTTGTGTCCATTGTTGCGGTTGAGCAGATGTGGATGTCTGTGAAGGATAAACTTGTCGTTGTTGGTGTTGGTAAGCCAAGGCGGGCACTTGAGGTCGTGATTGAGCAGGGATAAATTGTTGTCCTGAACCCTGAGGATAACTGCGCTGGGTTTGATATTGATATTGATAGTGGGGACTGTAGGAAGGAGTGACACTTTGCGTGGTCGAAATGTTGGGATTTCGCAGCCAATTAGCATTAGGATTCTATGAAAAGATCAATAACTCGAAGCACAAAGACAAAGAGGATGCGCACCACGGAACTTCGTTGCTCCTCTTCAGCAGAAACTATTCGACTTGTAGACGGCGTAGGTTCATACGTTGCTATCTGGTACGAGTTGGCAGAGCTCGACGACGCCAGGGCACCTTGTCTATGTGTGCATATGTGAGTTTGATGTCGACATTACTAATCGTGGCCAAAGCACCTCAAAGCTTCCAATTTCCGCCTTGGAGAGCGAAAAGAATCAGAAACAAAACTCGAAGACAACGGAGGAAAATTTACCTGGCCTCTTCTCCAGAAGCGACCTCCGCCTGTAGCCGCGCTATCGCTTCTTGGCGTGCCATTTCAGCGAGCTGCATTGCATCCATATTCAGACGCGCCTGTTCTTCGTTGATTTTCCTCTGTCGGTCTTCCAGGTATATTCGACCTGCTGTAAGTAAATCGGCGTTGGATACAATCAGGCCTGTGGCCTGATCAGTGTTCGGCGGCTGATGAGAAGAGCCTTCAGTTTGATTTGGGATGTGGTACATTTTGACAATAACGAACTATGTACAAGGATTTGCGCAAAAGTTCTCAAAGCATTAGTCATCAGATCTCATGATCCATCCCTCGCGTTTATCACATGACCCAGATGTCTCCTGTTGTATTGATAAGATAGACTTGCTGAGTCATCTTGTATATTATAATATTTTGTATAATCGGATGAGTGTGTATATCTAGTTCGAGTGTTTGGCTGGGGCTTG
>MU790847.1:0-27231 GCA_027886635.1 Lentinula boryana | reverse complement strand
TTCGGATTAACCAACTCACCGGCAACGTTTCAAGGTTTCATGAACCACATCCTTCGGGATTTGATTAATGAAGGACACGTTATAGTTTATATGGATGACATTCTTGTATTCACAAACGACTTGGAGAGCCATCGTCGTATTGTAAATAGAGTACTTGACATTCTCAGGGAGCACAAGCTCTTCCTGAAACCTGAGAAATGCTCATTCGAGAAGACGTCCATCGACTACCTTGGAATAATCATTGAGAATGGTACAATCCGCATGGACCCAAAGAAAGTCAAAACAGTCCGAGAATGGTTAACTCCCCTGAAGAAACACAATGTTCAACAATTTCTAGGTTTCTGCAACTTCTTCCGTCGATTCATCCGAGGATTCAGTAAAGTTGCGAAACCCCTAACCGAACTCACGGGGAACAAAACTTGGAAATGGACATCCCAACAACAGTTCGCTTTTGAGGAACTAAAGCGGCGAATCTGTGAAGAAGTGGTCCTTCTCATTCCTCGCAATCACGGCAGATTTCGACTTGAGGCTGATTCTTCGGACTTCGCAAACGGTGGAATCCTTTCCCAATTCGTCGACGGTAAATGGTGGCCGGTCGCATTCCGATCTCGTTCGCTCAATGAAGTTGAGCGGAATTATGAGATTTACGACAAGGAATTGTTGGCTATAATGGACTCTCTAGATGACTGGCGACAGTATCTACTCGGCGCCGAAGATCAGATTGAAATATTTACGGATCATGCGAACCTCCAATATTTCAAGAAACCCCAGAAGCTTAACAGACGCCAAGCTAGATGGGTTCTTGAACTCGCTGAATACAATTTCAATCTCGTCCACAAACCAGGAAAGTCAATGGCCAAAGCGGATATACTGTCAAGGATGACAGGTCTTGAGACAGGGGTAAAGGACAACGAAAACATCGTCCTTCTGAAGCCGGAGTTTTTTATTCACGCCCTTGACATAACTGCTCCAGAAGATCTTTTCCTGTCGGAAATCAGGAAAGCTCGAGGCGTTATCGATAGATTCGTAAAAGAAAATCTCGATGCTAAGAACCCTGACTGGAAGGAAACGGACAACGTTATTGAATGGAAAGGACGTGTCTATGTACCGAAAAATAGTACCCTTCGCTCCAAAATCATCACTCAGTACCACGATTCACCACTAGCAGGACATCCTGGACAGTACAAGACGGCGGAGCTCATTACCCGAGACTACTGGTGGCCAGGAATTACGAGAGATGCTGGGAAGTACGTCGAAGGATGCGAGAAGTGTCAGGCTATGAAGGCTCATCGCACTAGACCTGTAGGCCACCTACATCCACACACCGTTCCCGTTGAACCTTGGCAGATAATTGGCACTGATATGATCGGAGAACTCCCTGAATCTGGAGGATACAATGCAATAGCAATCTTTATCGACCACTTCACGAAGCGACTGCGACTGGTACCAACGCATACCACAGTTACCTCAGAAGGGATGGCGAAGATCTACCGTGACCACATCTTTGCAATCCATGGACTTCCACGAAAAATAGTTCATGATCGAGGTCCACAATATCACTCACGATTCATGAAGGAGCTTTATCGTTTATTAGGCATTGAGGCGAACTTTACTACGGCATACCATCCTCAGACAAACGGCCAATCTGAACGAACAAACCAAGAGATCGAACAATATCTCCGTTTGTTTATTAACTATCAACAAAACAATTGGCATGAATGGTTACCACTAGCCGAGTTCAACTATAACGATAAAGTACACTTGGCGACAAAGGTCTCTCCCTTCTTTGCGGACAACGGTAGACATCCATACAAAGGCACGGCAACTCAAATGACTTCGGACAACCCCATGGCACAGGCCTTCGCAGACGGAATGAAGAAGATTCGAAGAGAAGTAGGATCAGCGTTAGAGAAGGCCAAAGAAGATATGAAGAAGAAGTACGACGGAAAGAGAAGAAGAGGCATAGAATATAAGGTTGGCGACAAAGTATGGTTAGAAGGAACCAACTTGTCGGTAGATCGCCCAATGAAGAAATTAGGCGACAAGAGATACGGACCATTTGTGGTTCAACAGAAAGTAGGACGGAGCTCCTACAAGTTAGAAATCCCCCGCACATGGAAACATGTGCATAACGTCTTCAACGAGGTCCTACTAACCCCTTACAAAGAACCTCGTTTCCCCACTCAACCCCGAAATACCCGTCCGCCACCTATAGTAGTAGGAGGAGAAGAAGAGTTTGAAGCGGAAGAAATTCTCGACTCCAAGAAAGTTGGTCGAGGAATTAAGTACAAGGTCCAGTGGAAGGGATACGGTTCCCATGAACAGACTTGGGAACCACGATCGAACCTTACGAATGTCGATCAGTTACTTAAAGAATTTCACGAAAAGAATCCGACAAAGCCGCGCCCAACCACTCTTCGTCGAATTGAAATTCCGATTTCCCTGTTCCCGACAGAATTGTTTCGACCGATACCTTCTCCCAACACAGATGCAGTATCCCCTTCCCTTCCTTCAGAAAATTTTCTTCTACGACAAGCACATCGTGGAACTCGTGCCCTAAGGAGAGGGTGATGTTACGAATTGACTCTTTTTCCTTTTATTGTTTCTCTTTTAGTACTTTAGACGCCCATTCCCTTTTAGGTACATTAGCGCTGTAGGCGCTTGTACGCGCGTCTGTATTATTCTTTTATCTTTTCTTTTACATTTGTTTATGTACACGTGACAGCCTTGCCGCTCTCGCGTTATTGTAATTACTATAGATCGTCAACGCGACTCTCTCGTGTCTGTCAGGTCATTGACAGATCATCGCCGTTTACCTTCGGTAACCGCACGCTCTTTATATTGCCTTATTGTTTTGTTGTTGTATACGGACAGCTATACTTATGGATACGGGTTACTCTTATTGTAGAGCCTCACGACTACGACGCGAGATAGTTCTCATAGATTCATCTTAGGATATGTATATAAGATAGCATACCTCGTAGAGTAGTCTCTATCTCTGATCTCATCTATTCTCCTCGGTAGCTAGACAAGTATTAGGAGGTCTCTATCCTCATCCGCTATACATCCTCATTTTGATCTTTTATCATCGTGTGACGCCTGGCATCCTGTGAGCTAGCGAGTCGCTGACAACTGAAGGCACGACACAAGAAAGCTGGACCTGTAAAACAAGTCCTCCTGATCCAAGAAGCCCTTGGTATACGGTATTCCCGTACCGAAACATTCTCTTCAACAAGCTCCAAGATCTCTGAACTTAATACTCGCATCTGGGCCATGGGTACACCATCTGAAGAGCTTTTTCTCTGCATTCTGATGATCAATACAATGACAAGTATACCCGAACTCGAAACCACCCAAGGACTTGTTGCCCAGGACTTAGCCAAATCCCAACCAGACTCTACCGGAAAGACCACCTACAAATCATCTGATATCAACGTTGCACTTGACACTGCTCAGACCCTAGTCAATGCAGATGGAAAAACAACTGATCTCGTCTTTGCCGCACAAGGCTCATGCCCTCCCAAACAACCCTTCAAACCCAGTCATCGTCCACAATGTACCAACCCACAATGCTCACAACCTAGCGGCCACCAAATAGAGTATTGTGTGTCGCCAGGAGGAGGTATGGCTGGCAAAACTATCGCTGAGTCTCGAGCCACCCGTATACATGATTGTTCCGGTGTCACTCGTATTCCAGGTCTATCAACAAAACCAACTCCCTCACACTTCTCCGTTGTCACCAATAAGGTATCTGGTCACGCCTATGTGATAGACCTCACCACAAACACCGTCATTGGGAACCTCCCAGCCAAAACCCATGCAAAGGCTCACCCTGAGCTTGCCGGTCTTGCATCTGACCCTATTAGCAATCTCCCAGGAGTATCCAAGGCCAATCGTATCGGGTACGAGGGATGGTTAGCGTTTGAAGACCTGAAAACAAATGTCAACTGGAACGAGAGGAGGAGAGAGATCGACACAGCCGCAATTGCTACAGAACCAATGAATCAGCCAACTCGCTCCAAGTTATCTACCAATTACTCACCATTTCTATGCGATACCGGAGCAACGGTTCACATCACACCAGAACGCAATGACTTCTTGACACTCCACCCTATACCCCCTCGTTTCGTAAGAGGAGTTGGTGGAAGCTCCATTGCAGCTCACGGTATAGGAGATGTCAAACTTCGAACTGGCCGCGGCACCTATTTAATCCTTCACGACTGTCTATACATCCCTGAATCCGCCGTATGGCTCATATCAGTTAGTGCATTAGTGCGCCACTCCAGGATCACAGCGCACTTTGACACTCAATCTTGTTGGATTACACAAGACAGTTCAGGAGCTATAGTCGCGCATGGATCCCTTTCTCCAAATCGGAACCTGTATACACTTGAATTGTCTGAATCATCCGAATTCGAACATGCTTTTGTCGCCAAACAGACACCTACCCTAGAGACATGGCACAAACGTCTTGGGCATGCCAATTACCAAGCCATAGTTGATATGGCCCGGAAAGGGATGACGAAAGGTATGCCCATAGACCTATCCCCTATCCCTCCGGAATGCCAATCATGTATTTTTGGTAAACAGACCAAATCGCCAGTACCGAAGAAACGTGAGGAGGGACACAAAGCTACTAAACGATTAGAAAAAGTGTGGGTAGACTTATCGGGACCACAAGATGTTCGATCACGTACTGGGAACTATTATATCATGAATATAGTTGATGACTATACAAGCAAGCCATGGTCAATACCTCTACCAAGCAAAGACAACACGTTTGAAGAACTTCAGGCATGGGAGAGAGCACGAGAACTTGAGACCGGGATAAAAGTTGGAACCTATCGAACAGATAATGGCGAATTAAAATTGAACGAGATGCGAGAATGGTTAAAAACACGAGGGACCAGACACGGATTTACCGCACCTTACATGTCTGCTCACATTGGCAGGGTTGAGCGCATGCACTGGACCTTGATGAATAAGGCACGCACAATGCGCATTCACTGTGGATGCCCCAAAAACCTCTGGGATGAGTTCTACCTGACCGCATCTCACCTTCATGCCAAAACAGCCACACATTCACTCAATGGCAAGACCCCCCATGAACTCTGGTACTCCGAGAAACCAGACCTGTCTTATCTGTGTGAAATAGGGTGCAAAGCCTTCGTTCTCATTCAGAACAAACATAACCCTAAGATCTACAAACGTTCAGCTGAATGCATCTTGATCAGATACAAACAGAACTCAAAAGCATACAGATGCTATCACCGAACATCAAAGAAAGTGGTATCATCCTATCATGTCAAGTTCATCGAAAGTCATCAACTATCCCAGACTATCACTCCCTCGTCACCAAGAACTTCTCCTGATGACCAGAACCCAAACCCTGATACAAAACCAGCCAAGAAAACATTACCCTTGATAATCCCTAACACTGATGATGAGGACGATTCAGATTCAGTCACAGAACCACAAAACATAATACCAGATGACCCAACCAATCCATCACGGGCGTTCCACTCGAATCACGAACCAAGCAACCATCAATGCTAGAATTCAAAACCGAATTCGAAAAGCTGTTGAGGAATCAAAGGAGGGTGCAATCCGGCTGAAAGAACAACGCAAGGAACAAAAACGAACTCTCAATGAGTTACGCAACATCATCCCGCCAATTGATCAACTCACCGAAGATGCCCATGCTCGAGAGGAGCTTAACAGAGTTTTTGGAGAGAATGGCGATTAAGGACTCGCACCTGATGGAGCCTTGAGACTGGAAGAGATCTTCGCAGCTATCCTGGAAGAAAACAGTGGGTTCGAATACGACGATGAACCAAATACATGGGAAGAGGCGAAGAATAGTTCGGATTCAACACAGTGGAGGCTAGCATACAAAGATGAACTTCGATCACTCAAAGAAATGGGTGTGTATAAGATAGTTCCCCGTTCAGACGTTCCGACAGGCACCAAAATTCACAAGGGGAGACCAGTCTTCAAAATCAAGAAAGACAAGAACGGGAAAATCACTCGCTTTAAAGTCCGCCTAGTATTCAAAGGGTTTGAACAAATCTACGGCAAAGATTACACAAAGACCACCTCACCTACTGCACGCATGGAATCCTGGCGAGTACTCCTTCATATTGCTCCGAGTCTCGGGTGGGATTCACAACAAATCGATGTAAAAACAGCTTTTCTGTATGGATTGCTTCCAGATGACGAAGTTCAATACATGGAGCAGCCAAAAGATTTCGAAGAACCTGGAAAAGAAGACCACGTTTGGATGCTGCAACGAGGACTGTATGGCATGAAACAAGCTGGCCACATTTGGAACCAAACCCTAAACGATGCTATGCTTGAGTGGGGGTTTTCAAGACTCAGTTGCGAATCCTGCATTTATTATCGCAAATCCACAACTGGTATCATTCTCGCTGCTGTCCACGTTGATGATTTCCTGAGGGTCGCTAATACCAAAGATGAAAACGAGAGATTCAAGGAGGAGATGTGAAGGAAATGGACAATATCTGACCTTGGAGAGGCCTGATTCTGTGTCAGTATAGCGATCTCTAGAGATCTCAATCGACGGACAGTGAGCTTATCACAGACAGCACTCATTGATAAGACCATCACACAATTTGGACAGAGCAACACCTACCCAGTTGATACCCCCATGGATCCCGGTTTGAAGCTTCACAAACCAGACCTCAACGCCTTTTCATCTGAGGAGCAAAAAGAGCTCGCCAGATTGCCCTATGCAGCACTCGTTGGAAGCCTCATATACCTAGCCATTGGAACACGTCCAGATATTGCGTATGCAATCCAACAGCTATCCCAATTCCTGTCCTGTTTCTCATGGGTCCACTGGAACGCTGCCATCCGAGTCGTTCGCTACCTAAAAGGTACATGTACCCTCAAGCTTACCCTTGGCAGTATCACAGCACATTTACGACTTCTCGGTTATACTGACTCGAATTGGGCCAACTGTCTCGACACTCGTCAAAGCATTGGTGGATATTGCTTCACTCTAGGCTATGGCCTTGTCTCCTGGTCAGCACGAAAACAAAAAACAGTCGCGGCGTCTTCTTGCAAAGTGGAATACATGGCAGGATATGAAGCAGCTAAGGAAGCAATCTGGCTGCGCGCATTACTGTGTGGTATTGATATGGCCCAGGAGGAGCCTACTCCTATCTTATGCGACAACAACTCTGCCATCAGCCTTTCAGAGGACCCAGCGCTACATTATCAGGTGAAGCACGTCAATATCAAATACCACTTCCTCCGAGAACACGTTCAATCCCAAGAGCTGAAGATGTCATATATTCATACATCGAATAACATTGCCGACACCTTTACAAAAGCCCTTCCAACGAAGGCCTTCCTCCGATTACGGAACTTAATGGGATTACAGTGAACAGGATTCCATGTGAGGAGGAGATTACAGATGAGCGTGTTCATGGTGAGGAGGAGTGTTGGCATTAATTAAAGAATGACACCATTAACAGGCGCTGTGTCGCGTTGAGCCACGCTAACGCGGTCACGAACTAATCCCCATCCAATACATATATATATATCCTCAACCTCGTGTCGATCTCTCCTCAGTATGAATACCTTCGTCTGAGGTGAGCCCGGTACATTCTCCTAAAGAATATATACTCATTACATCTTAGTTACTTATAATATTCACATATAGGTATTGTACACTTAGTACGAATACCTTCGTCTGAGTTACTTATGATATTCACATATAGATTTGCATCGCTAGAGTTTCTACACTATACCTCCTTCATCTACTTCTATGCTACAAACTGCGGCTTTGCCCTTCTTTGGGAAGTTCCTACTCATGTGTCCTCTTTCACCACAATTGAAACAAAGGCCCTTCACCTTTGCCATATCCAAGTCCATGGGTCATCCGGTGCCTCCAAAGGTCGTCCCGGTTGCGTCCCGTCATGTTGCCATAGGGGGAGGTCCCACCGCTCGTGCGCCTTCCCATTTCTTTGGCTCTTGCCTACTGTAGGCCTGTTGTGCAGATCCCTGACCACGACTTTGTTCTCTGGGGCTGTAATTCCAACCTGCGTTCCCTCTGTATTTTGACTTCTCTTCGAACCTTCATCAAATGAAGTTGTTCTTTACGACAACTTTCTTTAGTTCGTCGTAATTTTCAAACTCTTCAGTTTGAGTCCAAACTATGTCCCTGAGGACCTCTTGGTTGACCGCGGTCTCGGCCAACTGAAGGACATGCTTGTCCCTCTTATCGTATCCTGCTTCCTTCAGCAGGAGTTCAAATTCTTTGAAGAATTTGTCTGCCGCCATCTTTCCCTGGCGGATGTGGGTGATCTTGTCATGGGCTTCTTTCTCCAACGTGATGTTAGTGAAACTTTCCTTCAGTTCTGTGTAGAATTGGGCTAGGGTCAAGTCCCATTGCCCGGTGATTTCATCACAGTGTTCGCCTTTGAACACTTCTGCCCATGAGTCGGCGCGTCCTCCTCTAACATAGGAGAGCGCCACACTGATGGCATGACTGTCATCCACAACTTGGCATGTCCTCACTAGTTTGCGGATGTATGCAGTGAGCGTGCAGTACCACACTTGGAATTTGGTGGTGTCCCCACCAAAGATGTCTGGCTCTTTCAACAGAGCTTTCTTATGGGTGGGGTTTGATTCAGAGGTGTTGGAGGGAATGGGAGCAATGGGTGCTCCAGCATGCATGGATGGGTCCGACATGGTGGATCCTAGTTTGGTTATGTATGAGGGGGTCGGAGTGGGGGAGTATAAGTGGATGGTTGAGTCTGAGTCAGAGGAGGTAGGTGAGGCTGAGCGGGATCGTAATGAAAAGTCCTGGGGTCTTGATGCAAAAGCCAGGATAGAGTGAGGGGGTGCTTAGGGGTAGAGAGCTCATGTCGAGTTATGTATCAGTTCAGAAGGCTGTCTATGTTTGCTCCTTGCGCAACATTGCCTCTCAAATCATAAATACTGGCACCTCTGATTTCTAATGCCCACTATCAAATCTTCCAAAGAAGAAACTCGATATTTCGTAATTAGCCCTGATTGACACTCCGACTTGGTAGGAGTCAGGCACACTAAAGGGAGTATTTTCCTCCCAGCATGGGTTGAGCCATACTACGATGTCTCGATGTGGGTATGTACTTTCAGATGTGAATATCACACACAGATGAGCTATAGGAAAGGGGAAGTGGAGTGATGAGGGAAGAGGAAGGTGATGTGGTGTGAGTAAAGAAATGAAAAAGATAAATTTGTAATGTAGTGGGGTCCCAGTGTCCAACCAATATGTTGAAGACCGAGGGTGTGACAGGTGGTGTGCAGGATCTCTGATCTTCTGTCAGCAACTTGCTAGCTCACAAAAGGCCAGGTGTCACACAAAGACGAGAAGTCAAAAGAGGATGTATAACGGTGAGGATAGAAACCTCCTAATACTAGTCTAGCTACCAAGGAGAATAGACGAGATCAGAGATAGAGACTACTCTATGAGGTATGCTACCTTATATACACATCCTAAGATGAATCCATGAGAACTATCTCGCGTTGTAGCCATGAGGCTCTACAATAAGAGTAGCCTGTATCCACAAGTATAGCTGTCCGTGTACAACGACAAAACAATAAGGCAATATAAAGAGTGTGTGGTTACCGAAGGTAAACAGCGATGATCTGTCAATGGTCTGACAGACACAAGAGAGTCGCGTTGACAATCTACAGTAATTACAATAACGCAAGAGCAGCAAGGCTGTCACGTGTACATAAATAAATGTAAAAGAAAAGATAAAAGAATAATACAGATGCGCATACAAGCACCTACAGCGCTAATGTACCTAAAAGGGAATGGGCATCTAAAGTGCTAAAAGGGAAATAATAAAAAGGAAAAAGAGTCAATTCGTAACAATAATTCTCATGGATTCATCTTAGTATACATATATAAGAGATATTGGTTTGTGGAAGTATTCTCTATCTCTGATCTCATCTATTCTCCTCAGTAGCTAGACTAGTATTAGGAGGTCTCATCCTTGTCCACTATACAATCTCTTTTGACTTCTCATCACTGTGTGATGCCTGGCCTTTTGTGAGCTAGCAAGTCGCTGACAATTACTTCCAAAGGACTGTGTAGCCTTCCATTGTGCCAGAACCATAGTTCTCATGCTTTGGACCTTTGCACAGAGCTCTGGAGCATCAGACAATCAACCTCATCCTTTACGGCTGCACAACCTTAACACATATCCTAAGATGAGTCCATGAGAACTATCTCACACCATAGTTGTGAGGGTATACAATAAGAGTCATATGTATCCATAAGTATGGCTGTCCATATACAACAACTAAACAATAAGGTAATATAAAGGAACATGCAGCTATCAAGGTAGATAGCAATGATCTGTCAATGGTCTGACAGACACAAGAGAGTTGTGTCAGTGATCAACAATAATAACAATAATGCACAAGCAGCAAGGCTGTCACATGTACATAAATGAAAGAAAAGGAAACGATAAAAGAAAAGTACAATAAGATAGATGCATGTACAAGTGCCTCAAGTGGAATGGGTGTCTAAAGTACTCAAAAGGAAAGAATAAAAGAAATAAAAATGAAAAAAAAGAGTCAATACATAACAAAAGTATCCTATCTTTTATACATATCCTAAGATGAACTCTCTTGCACTGTAGTTGCAAGGGTATACAATAAGAATTGCTTGTATCCATAAGTATAGCTGTCCATATACAATGACTAAACAATAAGGTAATATAAAGGAACATGCGGCTACCAAAGGTCAGCAGCAATAGAGGCAGAGCTAGTCTACATAGGTAAGGTTCATTTGGCCTTGATAATTACCATGTGTATATTTGGTCCATGTTTGTTTAAGTACAATAATTAAAGAAAAGAGTGTCCTATGAATCTATATTCCAAGAATGAGCTCAGTACCTCCGTAGGGTCTTAGGTAATCGGGGTTGGAGATAACTGAATTTGAATAGTTCGTTCTTGTTCGAAATTCAAATTCAAATACCCTACCCTCTACTGACTGATTCTAGATCCGTCTATCTAAATTCCAGCCAACTCTTTATGACCTTCCTGTCCTACAAGGATTAAGGATTCATTCACTTTGAACCCATCCCTTTCTTTTTTCCTTTTCCCTTTTTTCTTGCCACATCTACATCTCCCAAAAAAAAAAAACCACTGCTCCATTTCAAGTTTTTACTTGGTACACTACACTACACTACACTACTTATATTGAAGAACTTGACCTCACCGGCACGGTCTTAACAGACAGGAAGGTCATAAAGAGTTGGCTGGAATTTAGATAGACACGGATCTAGAATCAGTAGGTAGAGGGTAGGGTATTTGAATTTGAATTTCGAACACACACTTCCCGGAGGGCATACGACAAGACGTTCGTTGATCTCATGGCTCCGAGTCTGCTCACAAAATCAACCATCGTCAAAATGGTAGTACATTGTACATTGCATAAAACTTGCTACTACTATTGGGTCTTGGGTCCTTGTACAATGTACAATGTACAAACAGATCACAAAGTCTAACAACGCAGACTATAGCGAGAGCCATCGACGATACAACAACTCAGCCAATGGCGAAGCGCCAGTTAGAACGTAGATCAACGAAAGGTTGTACGCTGCCTCTTTGCTAAAGTTCTTTTCAAGTATACCCATGTGAGTAAAATAACATGAGCAAAACATATGGAAAAAAAATAAGTATACGCCTTAAAACTCACATTATCTTTCTTCCCCTTCCCCTTCCCCTCCCCCTCCCCCTTCCCTTTTTCTTGATTTTCCTTTTCCTTTTCCTTTTCCGCCATCCAAAGAACCCGTTCATAATGATTAACCGCATGCGAATGAAGCCCTTTTCGATAAAATAAAAATACATCCCATCCATCCACGAACGCAAAATTTCCAAAAAAAAAAATTTTCAAAAAAATTTTAAATTAGAGTTTTATCCCCAAACCAAGTTAGTGTTAGTGTTAGTGTTAGTGTTAGTGAGGGGGGGGGGCACAAAGACACATACCGAGTTGTTGAAACATTCTCCCAAAGTTATATTCCACCTCACTCAGGCGTGTAGGATCAACGGAACGTAATGAGCGGTATTTTGATAAGAACGCTAGGCCCTAAATTTTAGGGACAACAACAACAATGAACGGAGTTTTCAGCCAACCATCTTCAGAATTAACATCCCACAAACGAAACAAATTACCTGAGCTATCAAATGATGTCGATTATCCGACTGTCTCTGCATCGCACGTCCGACCGAAGCAATAGCCAGCGAGAGCGAAACCATAGGATCTTCCGGACAATAATCATACGCGTGAAGAAGGTAAACTTGAAGAGACACAGAGAGAGAGAGAGAGAGAGAATCAGATTTGGACCCTCCCCCCAACAAAGTTCGAAACACATCCAAAAAAAAAAAAAAAAAAAAAGAGGTTAGACACATACATATAGCGCTTTGATAACTCTTTGCAGCAATGCACATTTGTCCGTAGATAGCGACCGTGAGAGGGTTGTCCTTGGTTGGTAGATTAGGTCGATCGTTTGCGTTTGTGGCTTCTGTGCCACCTCCAACCCCGTCGGAATCTTCTTCGCCTAGATCATCCCCTACGTCCTTGTCCTTGTCCTTGTCCTTGTCCTTATCCTTGTCCTTGTCCTTCTCCTTGTCCTTGTCCTTCTCCTTGTCCTTGTCCTTCTCCCTATCCTTCTCTTTCTCCCTATCCCTATCCCTATCCCTATCCCTCCTCCCCCCCGAAGCCAACGCCGAAGGCACCATCGGCGCCCACCGCCTCAGCGCCACATTCCACTTAAGCAACCCCCGATCCTTCACCGCAACATCACCAAGCTTCATCTCCCTAAAAAAGAATTTCTGTAACGTAGATGTAATAAACGAATCGGTTGGTCGTAGACCCCCTGAGAGCGAAGCCAAAAGTAAACGATACATTTCGTTGTTAAATTGATTTGTGGATATTAGTTTCCGGCATTGTTCGACGACGATGGGGTAGTGGTTGGTTTTGATTGCGCACGCTATTTGTGGGAGAGAGGGTATCATCAACAGTATATATATTAACCAACTCTTCGCAAAAAACACTCACAAATAAGAGTCAATCGTATAGAGACTTGGAACTCTGGTGTCATATAGGCGTTGGACAGGAGCATATGGCGTAGAACCTCATCGGCAAGGTCATATTGGTTGCGTTTGGTTAGTATGAAGCAATACTATGATGATCAAGTCGATGATCAAGTCGAAGATGAAGAAGACGATGAAGAAGAAGACGATGAAGAAGAAGAAGAAGAAGACGGTTTAATAATCGCATGAAGAGAAGAGGATTCACTAGAAACTTGAAGTCCCCCACCTGTATTATCATATCCAACCAATCCTTGAACGAGACACCCCGAAAGATCTCTACTCCATCCGCTCTGGAGAATTTCTGAGACGAGCGCTCGACTTCTACGGTGAGTGAGTGAATGAATGAGTGAGTGAGTGAATGAATGAGTGAATGAATGAGTGAGCGAGTGAGCGAGCGAATGAGTGAGTGAGTGAGTGGAAAAAACCCTAGTCAAACCAAACAACCAAACAACCAAAACTTAAAAAATCCACTAACGAATATCAAGTTGCAACCTAGAAGCCATCCGATCCTCATCCTCATCTTCTTCAATATCAATATCAAAACCATCTCTCGACTTCCTCGCTCTTCTTCGTTTCGGAAACATCCCTCGGAATGGATTATGCTGATAAAAGCAAAAAAAAAAGGCAAAAAAGGTAAAGCAAAGGCAAAAAGCAAAAAAGGTTAAAAAGGTAAAGCAAAAAGCAAAAAGCAAAAGCAAAAAAGGTGAAGCAAAAGGTTAACAAGAAAAAAAAAAAAAAAAAGAATTCGTCAACTTTGTATGATAAAGGCTCCCCGGGGGGGCACTTACTTACCCTCGCAGCAGTGAACAAATTCCTCGTTTCCCTAAACGTATCCACCAATTTCTCTGCCTCTAACATCCATTCCCTTTCCATGGGACCCATGGGACCTTCAACAACAACCGCATCCCCGTGTCGCATAAGGTTCTTCGAAGCTTGAATCCCCATCCCCATCCCCATCTTAAACCCAGACCCAGACCCAGACCCAGACCCAAACTTTTCCTTCTCTCCAACATCTCTTACCTCCCTTCCCTCCCTTTCCTTCTCTCCAACCCCCTTTCCCTCCCTTCCATCCTCCCTTCCCCCCCTTCCCTCCCTCTCCTTAATCATCCCATCCCATATCTCCTTCACTCTACGATACCCACGCAACACCTCCCTCTCCTTCTCCATTTCCAACTCTTTCAGTTGAGCTTGGGTGAGCCTGTGTGTGTTTTGGTTGTTATTGTTGTTGTTATTCGGATTATAGTTATGGTGATTGTTCGGATTGTGGGGATTATGGGGATTGTTCGGATTATGGTTGTTGTTATTCGAACGAGAGGAGAAGGAGGAAGAGGAAGAGGTGGAGAAGGACGAGGTTTTGATGTTCTTTTCGGCAAAAAGTGAGGATGATGATGGGGGATTGGTTATGGGAGAAAAAGCATTAGGTTGTGATTGTGATTGTGATGGGTCTTTGTTCCGTCGTTTGCGTGAGTCGATGACTTTAGCATATCATAGTATAGTTAGTTTAGTATAGTTTAGTTAGTATAGTTAGTACAGGGAGAATGAATGGGGGTAGGAAAAAAAAAAAAAAAACAAAATCGTAAACGAAAGGGCATCGCATCGTTACCATCTTTACCATTATCAACTCACCTTGATAAACCAAATCCAGAGCCTTCCGTGGTTCGTTCAATATCTCGTAGATCTCTGCCAACTTCATCTTTGCGTCGTTGTTGGTTGGATCGGCGAGACGGACTGGGAGGGAGGGAGGTAGGGAGGTAGGGAGGTAGGGAGGTAGGGATGAGTGGGTAGTGGGCAGTGAGTAGGGAGTAGGGAGTAGTGAGTGATGAGTGATGGATGGGAGATGGATGGGAGATGAGTGAGTAGTGATGAGTGAGTGATAGATGATGGATAGGATAGGATTAGTTAATGAGAGAAGGTAAAAATACATACCATGCTCATATATCTCAACCGCATCCTTCAACTCATCAAGCATCCGAAGACACGATGCTATCTGGAGTAAAACATAAACGCTGCTAGTCTAAAAAAAAGAAAAAAAAAATGAATCATTAATCGTTAATCGTGAATCGTTTAATCGTGAATCGTGAATCGTTGAACGGAGAATCAATCCTCTCTTCTTTCTCCAAAGATGATTTAATCGAAAACCAAAAACTCAACCCAAAACAAAAACACGAAAACTCGCACTCACACTAACATCCATACCCAAAACCTCATAAACACCCTTCGCCTCAACCCACATATCTCTCTCATAATACGCATCAGCGATTTCGATAAACAGCGCCGCGTAGTCTAATACGTCTTCTTGTAATACGATATTGGCGTGGATCTATTACCGTGATATTGATTGAGAGACAGAGCGAGTGGGGGAGTGGGTGAGTGGGAGAGGGAGGGGGGGAGGGAGGGAGCAAAAAAAGAAAAGAAAGAAAAAAAAAATCAGCACGGTCAGGTCAGCTCAGTTGTCTATAAAGTCCAACAGAGCGTACCATTCCCTCATCCACATCTCCCATCTTGATTCTAGCAATCGCCAGCCGATGTCGAGCGTTAACATCCAAAGGGAACTTGTAGTATCCAGATCGTTGTACTACCTCCACTCTATCCGATGTGGATGTGGATGTGGAGACGACGTCCATCCCATCCATTCCTATTCCCGTCCCCATCCCCACTCCCACTCCCATTCCCATCCCCTCAACCCCTCCCATCCCCTCAACCCCTCCCACCCTATCCAACCCCTCAGGATCAAACTCCCTATCATCATCCACCAAATCCCAATACCTCCCCTGATCCCCTCGACCCTGTAACCACCTATTCCCAGTCTTAATCACCCGTATCGCATTATCGTATTCCCCAAGTGTGTTGTATAAATCGGCTAGGACGAGGATGTTGAGCATGGTGAATCCTCCTCCGGGTACTACTACTACCCCTACCACACTCGCATTCGCATTCGCATTCGTCGTCGTCGACCCAGACCCAGACCCAGACCCAGACCCAGACCCAGATTGGGATTGGGATTCGGTACTGGATGCGGTAGGCCCAAGCCCTGATCCCTCAGGAAAACATCGCCGATAATGCTCAAATGCATTTTGGAACAAAGTCGCACAAGTGGTGAGGTCACCGAGTTCGACTAGTATAGGTCGGATTTCGGAAAGGACGGTGAGGTCGTGAGGGAATCGTTTGAGGATTGAGAGGAAGGATTGACGGGCCTGGTCGTGAAAGGAGGGGGGTAGGGAAGGGGGAAAGGGGTTGTGTGAAGGAGGTTGTGTGAAGGGGGGGGGAGTTGATATCATTGATTGGAAAAAAAACGTTTGGTTAGTACTCACTATTCTCAACTCTCCAACTTCCTTTGCCAGAGTCGCACGATCCCATAGAGCATCAACGTTAGATGGATCAAGGCTATGTATCTTTCGATAGCAGTATAAAGCTTGCTGATAAAACCCAAGATTTCTGAATAGCACACAAATTAAAAGGGGAGGGGCTTGGAAAACAGGACTGAAAAACAAAAACAAAAAAACTAACCTAGACTCATACGCAAGTCTCTCCCACTCTTCCGAATCATGACTAAGATGCGCAGCCATAATCCTTAATTGAAGCGCACGATCTTTTTGATTCATATCTTCGTAGCATTGGGCAAGTACACACCAAGCTGAAGCCGCCCGTGGTTCGATCCGGATAACTTCCTGCATGGTCCTTATAGCCTCGGGTAAATCGTTGTCTACAAAGGCTTGATTGCCATCGCCGATGAGAGAACGGACTTGGTGGGATAGGGGAGGTCCGGATAGACGGGGGTTCTGGGAAATGAAAATTTGGTGATTGGTTATTGGTTGAGATGAAATGAAATGAAGAAGAAAGGGAAGAGCAACGAACTCCTTTTTTTCGACGTTTGCCTATTCCTGAAGCAGCACGTAAATCATCTTTGAACGCTCGTTCCTCATCTTGTATACTAATATCCCAATCCTTGACCATCGAAGTATCATTCCGTTGTCGAATATCTCGAACTAGACGACTAGAGACGGTCAAGTCATCAATGAAAAGAATATCATGATATGATATACAACAACGTACTCAAAGTCCCCTTCGATCTCGTTCTCAACTACCGCGACGCCAGGTGGGATTTCACGATCTTCAGGATCTTCATCTTCATCTTCATCAAGTTCGTTGCTGATTTCAGGCTCAGAGTCTGAACTACCACTACCAGAGCTGGAAAATGATGAGCTTTTTTCTGCGTCTGGGTGAAAGGGAGTTATTATTATTATTATTAGTCAGATTATTCAGATTATTCAGAGATTGAATGAAGTAGTTGAGGAGCCATGAGGAATGAATGAGGAATGAGGAATGAGGAATGAGGAATGAGGAATGATGAATGAATGAATGAATGAATGAGCAATGAACTCACCATTGAAACTGAAGTCAAAGGACTGATGAAAGTCATCCAAAGGCCCGTCTTCAAATTGCATTTTACTTATGTGACGGTTCGTTGAAAGAAAGAAAGAAAGATTAAATAAAAGGCGCTGAGTCGTGAGTACTGTAAAAGGGTGATGTTCCGATTCGAAATCATTTCTCACATTCTCTTATCTCGGATATACATATCTAACTTTAAGCGCCCCCCCCCCAACTCCAACTTTCGAAATGATATTCTCTTTCTCCATTCACTCTATGTAGAGTATCCAGTCGTTTCAATTCCTTGATAACCCCCCCAATATTTTCGAGGTATAACAGAACCTGCTTCATTCCTTCCTTCGTTTCTTCCTTTGTGTACATATACATATATGAAGCTATCTACATATACAACCTTCCCCTTCCTAGTAACCTCCACAACCGTTCTTTCCTCCCCACCAATCTTCTTCCTAACCCTCGCTCAAATACCCACCAGAGGGTACAGGTACTGTCAAATACCCACTAACCACATCCTCAGGCTCCTCATCCTCAGGCTCCTCAAGCCAAAAATACCCTGTACAGTGTATACACACTTGGCTTCTTCTCCTTCTTCTTCTTCATAAAGCATAAAGTTTACCACGCACCGGACTCCGACTCGTCTGAGGCTCTGAGGCCTAGGCTTCAAAGTCATATGTAGTAAACTTTTCCGGATGCCCCCGGGTGGGATTATTCGACTTACCCTGTTTCGGTCCAGTCCAAAATCCCAACTGGAATCATCATCAACGGTGATGCATTGATGCATTGATGGATAAGGCGGTTTTGTCTAGTATAGGTAATAGGTAATAGGTAACAACCGTATGTAGGACTCATATCAATACCTCATATCTCAGTATACACTCGGGGATTTCGATTTCTCCGAGTCCGTTCTTCTTCCGTTGTTCGATGTGTTTAGGGGGTTATTTCCCCGGTGAATTTCACTGAAGCCACACGAGATATAGATATAGGCGTATCGGCGTAGTATCGGCGCGTGTGTGTAGATCGAGGAGGATAGGTGGATCGAGAGGTTCCTTGGAAAAAACTTGAAGTCAGTTCTGCAGTCTACCCTTTCTGCCCTTTCTTTCTGTGCCTGAATAACTCACAGATACAGATAACCCAACCGGGATCGAATTTGCGAATAACACAGAGAATAGGAAACCACAGATCAAGATCAAGATCAAGATCAAGTGGTAGTGGTAGTGGTAGTAGTGGTAGGGAGGGGAGTGTGTCAAATGCATACTAGATAGCGAGGGGTTGGGGACGAAATCGGGTGAGGGGCTTTTTCTTTTCTTTGATAACTAAATTCTGTAATTCTGTAATTCTGTTTTGATGCAGAAGATTTAGAAGATTTAGAAGATTTAGAGGAGATGAGATGAGATGAGAATAGAATCAATAGATGCAAGACGTACGACGTACGAGAATGATTAGGATGGATGAATTTCGCGGAAAAGTTTTACTTTGACCAGCAAAGAGTGATTGTGTGAACCGATAGCTATAGCTATAGTAGTGGGGGGGGGAAAGAGAAAGAGAAAGAGAAAGAGAAAGAGAAAGAGAAAGAGAAAGAGAAAAAAAGAGAAAGAAAAAAAACATTCTCGGTAGGTCTTCCCGTCGGAACTCTAAGTGCTCAAGTGCTCTATACTTACCGAAAAGCGGTGCTTTCGTAACTCTTCCTTCACTCCAACTCTTCCTTCACTCCAATTCTTCCTTCACTCCAACATCCAACATCCAACTCCATCATTGTACTTGGGGTACTTGGGAGGGAAATGGATGCTTCAACGTCCTACTCTACTCTACTCCAAACCACTCATCACTTGTGTGCTATCCTTTCTCTCATCCCAGATCCACCGTTAATCAATCAACTCATTCTTCTTTCTTCTTAGTCTCAGCGTCATCGATCATCTCTGACTACTCGAGCTCAAGCTTTTCACTCCCAGAACTCCCAGACTCCCCCACCAGCAACACCTCCATTTCCATTTCCATTTCCATTTCCATTTCCATTAGTACCACCACCCTCAGTCTGGACACCTTCATCTTACAACCCCCTTCCCTCCTTCCCTCCTTCCCTCTCCACTCCTCCCCTCTCCATAACCCACTTCCTCAACACCAACGAGCCTCCTCTCCAATCCAATCCCAATCCCCAATCACTCCAATCCCCAATCCCAACTCCTCCAATCCCCAATCACTCCAATCATCCAATCCACCCTAGCCTCCACAGTGCCGAAACCACGTTATCCGCCAAATGCAATCAACTCATAACGACTCTAATAACCAACTACCGAAACATCCTTCATCCTTAATCAGACGAACACCACACACCCACCCGAAGTCCAGTCCTCCTTCTACACATCATTTTTCTCATTAGTACGGTAGTCCAATATTCCAATATTCCAATATTAATCTGTGGATACCAACTAAGTATCCAGAAATCAGAAATATATTAATATAAAACGTTAACCAACTCGTTTGATTGATTCGCTTTCGCCTTCAATCAAACCTCTAAAACCTCTAACCCATCATTCCCTCACCAGACTCACCATCGACGATTTGACTTGATCAAACGGAGCAATGCAATCCCGAGTTGTTATTAACCCAACTCATCGATTCACTCATCCTACCTTCTTTGATTCTCCCTACGCCTACGCATTTGAACTTAATTTCGGTTTCGGTATATATCATCGATTGAGTAAACACTGCTTAACCGCTTAACCGCTTACGGCCAGACGTAGCGTAGCGCCCATTGTAATTTGCCAGGAACGATCGAAGTGCGAGCTGGGTTGGGTAAACTTTGGTTGAAAGGTTTTCAAA
The DNA here is from genome assembly GCA_027886635.1 of Lentinula boryana. Lineage (NCBI taxonomy): Eukaryota > Fungi > Basidiomycota > Agaricomycetes > Agaricales > Omphalotaceae > Lentinula > Lentinula boryana. Next base: position 6,903 of record MU790847.1, on the reverse strand, counting down.
TGAATGTAGAGGAAGAGGAAGAAGGAGGAGAAGGAGGAGGAGGAGGAGGAGAAGGAGGAGAAGGAGGAAGAGAAGGAGGAGGAGGAAAAACCTCCCCCTCACCTTTTCGATGTTTACTCCACCTTATTCAGAATACGATGGAGATTCTGTGTTTGGAGGATTTCCTGAATAGTCTTTTGGGTGCGTTTATTGTTAGGGATCATCTTCATCATCCTAACCATAATCATCATCATCATAACCATCCACCATCACCATCATCCTAACCATAATCATAACCATAATCACCATAACCATAACCATAACCATAACCATCATCATAACCATCGTGAACCCCCCCCTCATCCTACCCCTCCTAAAACATCTCTGCGTATCAGGATCAGGATCAGGCTCACATGTTCCCCCGAGATGGATCAGTAATCAGTTGTTACAACTTAACTTATTTGTGGAAATGGTCGAGTCGAGGGGTGAAGTATACCAAATGGAAATGGTTGAGTCAAGGGTGAAGTATACCAAATGGAAATGGTTGAGTCAAGGGTGAAGTATACTAAATTGAAGTATACATACTAAATTCAAAACATTCGCCATTGGTGATGAGTTCCCAGTTTGTTTTGATGAACGTGGAGGCAAGGGGGAGGTTAGAACTTAGAGGAGTTGTTGTTGTTGGGTGATGGGTAATGGGTAATGGGTGATAGGTGATGGGTGATGGGTAATAGGTGATAGATGTTATCTGCATAGTTTGAAATAAAATGGATTGTATTGATCCATCAGCAAAAAGCACCTATTGCCTGGGCTGCCAGGGAACACTAGGAGACACCCCCCTTATCCTAGGCCATCTCAGGCTTCCCAGGCTCCCCCAGGCTCCCCCAGGCTTCCCAGGCTTCCCCAGGCAACCTGAGCTGGCCTAGGATAAGGGGGTGTCTCCTAGTGTTCCCTGGCAGCCCAGGCAATAGGTGCTTTTTGCTGATGTCCCAAGAATGTATATTAACCAGTGTACTAATACAGTCGGCTCCCTCTTAACCCATACCCCTCGGTCCCAGCTCCAGGCTATGGGTTATGAGGGAGTATAGCCTAAGAGATCAGCCAAAATTTTTGGACCCAAATCGCATAAAATTCATATACTATGGTTGATCAACTTCTTTCACTTTTTTAAAAATCATGTACTTATACTGCTTCAAAAACTTACTGGATTGGAATTCTGAGTAGATAGTGATATTCTAAATGCTTTCAAACCCCCTACCTCCCAGGTCCTTGTGTGATTCCAACCAATAAGGGGGCTGCTTGTGTCAGGCAGTCACTGAGCAAAAACAGGGATCTTTCACTCTGTCACAACTCACTACTACCAGCACTCCAGCTGCCACTCCCATCAACTCGCGTGCCCCTTCTGTCGAGGAATGGGAACTTCGAGATGGACAACTCGCAGGTATTATATATCAAAACATCAAGGATCCGAGGTCTATAGGTGTAACTGAGATTATGTCTGCCCACAATATGTGGACTCGGCTCACCTCTGAATATGATACCTCCTCTTCTGTGGCTCAAGCTCTAGCCAAGGAGCGTATACAGCAATTTCGATACACTCCCAGTACTCCTTTTGAGGAGTATTTCAAACAGCTTGAGGCTCTACGCAAGGCCACGAGTGACGTTGGATGTCAAATTCCTGATGAAGATCTTCGATCTCGCTTCTTGACCTCCCTCTCGACCGAATACCTGTGGGTTATTCAAAACCATGGTTCTTGCTCATACTTGGAGTTGAAACACACGCTTCTCGAGTACGATATGATGGTTGAATCTGCATCCCCTTCTTCGACAACCTCTGTCACTCCAAATGCTTTAGCTGTTCCCTCCAGATCCAACGCCAGTGGCATTATTTGCGAAAATTGTAAACATGTTGGTCACTCGAAGAAGAACTGCTGGGCTAAAGGTGGCAGAAGTGAAGGGAAGGCCCCATGTTGGTACAACGCTCTGAAAGGGATGGAGCCTACTCCTAAGTCTGTCACCGCTGCGTCAATCCAGGAAGAGGAGGAACACTACGCTGCTGTGGCTACTGTATATGATTTCAGCGACTACGACTTCGGAGGTATGGTTGAGCTCTTGAACTGCCCAAACCTCCCTGATGCTCATCCGCATAGATTGGGAATCCAAGAAACTTTTGCCCTTTTGAGCGGTGAGCAGGGCAGTACGAGTAGCTTATTACCTACCTCTGTACGCATAGATAGTCAAAATCCCAATGCCACTGTTCCTACATTCATTGACAGCGGTGCATCACATTGGTGCATTCGTAGCCATCATCGGTTCATATCATACACTCCTGCAAGGAGCTCAGGATGTATGGCTGCTGAAGGGTCATCGGGGTCATTCGAGATAGAGGGTCACGGTATTGCAGAAATCACAGTGCGGACTAAGGCTGGATGTAAGCATAAATTGCGTTTTCCAGCATCGCACACACCCAGCTTTGGGATGAATCTGCTTTCCCTGCCAAGTATGGATAAAAAAGGGGTTGAAAGGGGAGTGGGGGAGTGGAAGAATTGACGTCCGAGACCCTGCTACAGGGAAAGTTATTGTCGATGGACAAATTGCAGGACGGCGGGGCAGACATGGACTATACCAGGTAGATGTCGTGGATAACCTGGACTGTCCACAGGCCGATATTGTGTCCTCTCTGGGGACTCTTGATTCTACATATGTCCTTGCGTCGACGGGTCGGTCCAGGTCTAAGCCGTGTTCACTGGCAATGTGGCACAATCGCTTTGGACATGCTGACGTTAATATGATTTGTTTAATGGTGAAACGAAATCTCGTGGGTGGGCTTGAGGTTTCGGACTTCTCACTATGTGGGAAGTGTGAAGTGTGCATGTATTCAAAAGCTAAATGGAAACCCTTTGACGACATTGTAGTCCCCGCTTCTGAACCTCTTGACCGGGTAAGCCTTGATCTCTGGGGTCATGCTCGTACCAGAAGCCTGGGAGGTGCATACTACATGCTCATTGCGTGCGACGATGGAACTGGAATTCCATTTACATATTTTTCTGCAAACAAGGAGGCCAAGACCATCTTGAAACTTGTACAGGATTTTGTTGCGATGGCTGAATGTCAAACCGGTCGGCGAATACGTATTATCCGCTTTGACATGGGTCAAGAGTTTGATAATAAACTCTTTGATACTTGGTGTGCGGAATGTGGAATACTAGTCGAGAAAATTCCTAAAGCGTTGTCAGCAGCGAATGGACAAGTTGAACGAGCCAACCTTACCATCATCTCTGGTGTGCGATCGATGATTGAAGACTCTGATCTCGATCACCGGTTTTGGGCAGAGGCAGCGGCAGCATATGGGTACATTCGGGGTATGATTCCAACAAGTCGGCACCCAGGAGTTATCCCCTGGGAAAAGTGGTTTGAGAATCGAGGTGTGAAAGTGAATGTATCACATCTCAGGAGGTGGGGGAGCAAAGTGTGGGTTACTGACTTGGATCACGTTGAGGGTAAACTGGGGAGACAGGCTTGGGAAGGCAGAATGGTGGGATATGTCAGATGTCGTGGGTACAGAGTGTGGGACCCGCGGCGTAAGGGCATGTACCCAGTGCATGATGTGGAATTTGAGGAAGGAATCCCATGACGAACCCTGCATAATCCCTCTCCTACTGACCTTGAGGAAGGGCCTAATCTCGACATCAGTGCGGATCAGATGGATCGCTCCAAGGAGATACCCACATCCAAGGATCATTCAACTCAGACAACTGCTTCTGAGTCTTCCTCGTCATTCCCACAACCTACATCTTCCTCTTTGCTCCCACCATCCATGTTAGATAACAGCTTAATTTCACCTTTGGCATCTCAGTCTACGTCTGTGCCTGCGCCACCCTCATCTTCCACTCTTCCAGCGCAGTCTTCTGATCATGTACTTCGTCGGTCATCTTGTCTTTGGGTTCCCTCTGCTCATCTTCTACAATCGATGGACCATGAGCAGGATGTGCACCAAGCACACGCTGAAGCCGAGGAATGGGCTAACATTGTTGTTCTCGCTAGCACCATCAAAGGGGGTGGAGGCATAGGTATACCAAAGTCGTACTCTGAAGCAATGAAGTTTCCGGATGACTGGCTACCCCCGATGAAGAAAGAAATAGATTCTTTACAATCACGGGAATGTTGGTCTCTTGTCGACCGTCCAGAGAATGCCAGGATAATGAATGGGATGTGGGTATACGATCTGAAGGTTGATGGTGAGGGAGTAGTTCTCAAGCGCAAGGCTTGATACGTTGTGAGAGGAGATATGCAGGTTCCAGGAGTGGACTTCAACAAAAGCTGGTCTATGGTGGCTAGGGCTGAATCTGTATGCCTTCTCATCATTATATGTGCATTCCATCGACTTCGAACTCGACAATGGGATTTTTCTTCTGCCTACCTCAATGGAACCCTGCCTAAAGATCCACCGGTGTATATGAATCAGCCCATGGGTTTTGCAGTTCAGGGGGAGGAAGAGAAGGTGTGTTTGATGCACAAGCCATTATATGGAATGTTGCAAGCAGGACATATATGGTACAAGGAATTGGAAGGACAGTTTCAAAAGCTTGGATTCAAGTCGTCTCGTGCTGATCCATGCATCCGGTATCAACGCAACCCATCCTCAAATGAATTCTCAATTGCTTCCATTCATACAGATGACGTGTTTTGTGGATCGTCCTCATCGACTGAAGCTAACAATGCAGTGAAAGGATTCAAAGTCTGGGACCTTACTGATGTAAAGGACAAGAACTTTCTTGTTGGCCTTACCATCGTTCACCGGAGTGATGGTTCTATTGCTATCTCCCAGGCTCCCTTCTTCCACAATGTCTTTTGGTATTTCGGTCTCGAGGACCAACTACGTCCTCTATATACTCCGCTCCCCCCCAACTTCTCCCTCTCATCCCTTACTCCTCGAACTGAAGAGGATGCCGTGTTCATGAAGGACAAACCGTATCGGGCGATTCTAGGTTGCTACTGGTGGGGTGCAAGCTGCACACATCCAGACATTGTGTTTGCATGCAGTGTGCTGTCAACCGTTCAGGATTCACCATCGCGCGAACACTGGGACCTCTTGATCAACCTGTGCCGTTATATATATTCCACCATACACTATGGGATCATCTATCACCCTGGGACATCAGAAGTGGTCAGGCCAGTAGGGTACGTGGATGCTGATTGGGCTGGCGATAAAGTGACCCAGAAATCCATGTCCGGATATATCTTCCTGGTCAATGGCTCGCCAGTTTCCTGGTCTTCAAAGCGTCAACCATCTGTTGCACTTTCCTCCACAGAATCTGAATACATATCCATGTCCCGCGGTGTTCAGCAGGCCCTGTGGACACAAAGCTGGCTCGACGAAATAGAAATGGGTTTGGGTGATCGACCAATGGACATCTTCTGTGATAATCTCGGTGCTATTAGTTTGATGGAGACCAACAAGGAACACAATCTCTCAAAACACATCGATATTTGTTATCACTTCATTCGAGACGTGGTTCATCGTGGCGAAGTTTCCGTTCACCCTGTTCAAAGCAGTCAGAACCTTGCAGACATTATGACAAAATCCCTGCCTAAGGACAAGCACCATCGCATTGTGTCTGCATTCGATTGGTGGTATGCAGAACGCCAGGGGGAGTGTTAGATTTGTGAGTAGGCGCATAGCGTATCACGTCAGGTGGGCATTCTGGCTGTCTGCACATCCGAGGGGACTTGAAGAGGTTTTGCTTCCGCCAGTACAGCCCGACGAGGGAGTTTCAATTACAGGTTTTAGGGCTTTAGGTTCGGAGTGTATCGGAGTAAATTTTCTTCATACTTAAAGTCCGGACGATTCTTCATTGTCCCTCAGAACTCATCTACGTTCTGAGGGTATGTCCTACTTACTTTCTATCTACTGCGTATCCCATACTTACTCCCTCCTGTAGCTTTCATGTTCTTACATAAGTTATAGGTAAATGGAGAACTCATCTACGTTCTGAGGCTTTCGTGTTCTTACATAAGTTATAGCCATTCTGTCAAAAAAGACTGGTTCCACTCCAGTCACCAGTGACTTGGGTTTGAAACACACCTGATGACAACAAAGCTGCTAGCCTCTTGCTCATGCAACTTGAAAGACTGAGGACACTGGCAGAACAGGTCATTCAGTCATGAACAAAGAGGCCCACCATCAACAGAGGGGTGGAGGATTGGGGTATTGAAGGAAAATAAAGATACAAGTCAGGGCTTTGCTGGATGTTACCAACAATAAACTGAAATAGATCAGTAATAAGAGGATAGTGGATATACACTGAAATATGCTACACACCCCTGAATTCTCCATTGTCAATTTTCTGCACTGTCTTCCCCGCATTTCAACTGCTGGTTTTGAACATAAAACATGCCCATTCTGCTTGTATTCAGCATAGAGTGCCCATAAAGTGGGTATGGATGTTTGATACAAGACATTTTGGAATGAGCACTGTGTGCCCATATAGATTAAGACTTGATGCAAGTCATTTGAGAGAGGATGTCCATGAGTCATGATGATAGAATGAAGTCAAGTAGTGGCTGTCAATGCCATGTTGACTACACCAAGATCAAAGATCAGAGCATTCTTTTATTGGGGCAACCTCCAGGCATCTAACATGCATCTATAAGTCACTAAGTGTGTTCAAAGTACAAATATTACAAAGATTTCATCTACTAAAATTTGCCAAAGCTTACAGAGGCTCTCTGGATTGGCTATGATAAAAAAGATATTGATTGCATATCTAAGTATAGGGCGACCTGCGGATACTATGGTTGATCAGGTTCTTTCACTTTTTAAAAAATTGTGTATACTGCTTCGAACACTTACCGGATTGGAATTCTGAGTAGATATTATTGTTCCAAATGCTTTCAAACCTCTAGTCCCAAATCCTTGTGTGA
>MU790846.1:0-27271 GCA_027886635.1 Lentinula boryana | reverse complement strand
ACAAGCGCCTACAGCGCTAATGTACTTAAAAGGGAATGGGCGTCTAAAGTACTAAAAGAGAAACAATAAAAAGAAAAAGAGTCAATTCGTAACAGGTAAGGTACCAAGTGGGAAGACGACGGATAGAAGGTGATTGAGAGAATGCAGTGGTCAGTATAGCGAGGGAACCAAACAAGCCTAGAGCTTCAATGACATCGAACGCTACAACCATGCCATCCATAACCAAGCTTGTTATCTCGCAAAAGAAGAAGAATGGAAAGAATGACAAAATAAGATGAAATAGGTAAGTAAGGTACTCATACTTATATGCGCAGCCTTGTAGACTGATGCAGTGAAATCAATGAAGTTCTAAGGTGAAGCTTCAAACTAAACTTCATTCTCATCTCTCATCTTTGATTTATTTTAATGTTCGTTGAGTTCATCGACTGATGAACAACAAATGCAGATGTCAGTATGCTTTAAGCCCGCCTCCAGGCCCCCGATTGATCGAAATTCAGTTAAATAATAAATCGGCCTCGTCTCCTACGAATCAAGACTTGCCCCTCCATCGTGAAGAGTTGACCCATCCGAGTTAACTCTCCGAAGTAAGTCATGAAAGCTCCAAATGGTTTGGCCCCTGGTGTGCCATTGGAATGCGCTTCCGGGCTCGCTTTGATTCCCCTGAAGGAGTTAAGAAAGGCTTGGGTGGGACTGTACATGACCCAAACTCAAATTTACGATGTATTCAGGTGTATGACTTGACCGAGTTCATTCATCAACACCCAGGGGGACAGGACTTCATATTATTGGCCGCTGGAAAAGATGTGCGTTTCTTGCCGTTCAATATTTTATAATTTGGTCTATTGAGGTGACAAAGATGTTCGAAGCATATCACGGACAGAAACAGTATCATAACCTGCAAATATTTCGGATGGGGTTACTAGCTGGACAGGATGTGCCCTCTTTGACACGACGTGTTGACGATCACTTTCGGCTATTGAAAACAGATCCTAAACAATCGCGCGGAACTTGAACACGTCGTAGATATTTTCTCACCCCACTTGGCAGATGGATATTGTATGGGTTGCGATGGGTTTCTGTCGCTCATGGGACTGCGTTATCTCAGTGCTGTCTAACTGCTGTACATGATGGTTCTCATGGTGCCATTGGTCGTAACCCAGCACTTTGGAAACTCCTTCTGATGAGCTATAATTTCTTTGTTGGATGTTCTAGTACCTTATGGCCATCAGCAAAAGGGCACAGATAATATAACCCCATTATAATGTATGTTATTTGCTATAATCGTTGTCATTGTAGCAGTACTTTATTTCACAAAGGTTCCCTTTATAGCAGTGTAATAGTGGTGTTATAACACACCTGTCATCTGCTATAGCGGAGCTGTCATCCGCTATAACAGACCTGTAATGTGTTATAACGCACTGTCATACCTACAGTAAATTACTGCAGATTTCAGGTAGATCATAACACATAACAGACCATTGCAATGGATATCAGTAATATATTAGGTGAATCCAGCAGGTTATTGAATGTATACAATGGAATTAGCATTTATATTAGTTGATGATAAGCACAGGAGCAGTAGCAAACACAGGCAGAATAAAATGTGAAGTAAAAACATAGCTGTGTCCGAAACTTCATTCATCGCCACCAACACCATCATCGTAAAAATTGTCACCTTCATCAATGTAACCATCGCCACCATTGACTTGACCACCATTGTCTTCACTGTCACCACCGTTGCCATTACCACCATTGTCATTATCGCCACCACCTTCATTGACATCTCGATTCATGGCACCTTGTTGGTTATCGTCATCCTCACTGTCGTTGTCCTCAGGAGTAGAGCTTTCGGTGAATAGAGATGCGAGTTCCGAGTCATTTGCAGGTGCTTCGGCTGTGTTTGGAATGTCATGAAAACACTCACTAGAGCACAATGAATATGTGTCAAAAATGAGAAAAATCACATACTGATTCCAAAATTTAAATAGAGATTCCTTCCACCTGTCGGAAGCATGTGCAAAGATGCTCAAGATGTTGAGGTAGAAATGGTCAAACTTGAACTTGCTGTCTGACCTAGTCCACAACGAACGGCTTGAGAGTGCAAATCGTGCCTGATAAAGACGTGAGTAAAATCATAAGATAAGAATGCCAACCTACCTGAACGGCTACATAAGCGATGAGCTCGGGGCTAGATTGGGTGATTCCCAGGAGTACAGAAGTCGGTTTCGAGCAGAACGCTGGCGAGGTGCAAAGGCTGCACCAGGCCCAAGTAAGATGCAACGGCAAATCTGCAGTACATGTATCAGTTGAATCCGATATATAGCAAATGATGTACTTACCAAGATCAGTAGACGGCCATGAAGCAGGCCATCCCATTTATTCTTCGAATCGAATTTGTGAAGGTCATAGAGAAACATGGGAAGATCGTCAGCAGTGAGAGGAATGTCATGCGACATGAGTGAATCCAAAATCCTACAAGAGCATCAGAGTGATATCAAGCACAGAAGAATTGAATACTTGCGCTTCGCGACGAGTAGCATTATTTCGGAGTAGTGCATACCAGTGGTATGTGACCTTCGCATCCGAGTCCATCTATGTTGCGAAACTGTTCGAACTATATCTAGGACTTATCAGCATGTCATTTGATGGTTTCGATGCCAATATCGAGACATCTGAAGTTGAATTTCGACGTATCAAGCAATCTCAGAAGTACTTCTGTTTTTATCAGCTTCAGTCTATCTACTCTCCACTTCTCTATGTTCTCCTTGCTTGCATTGTCCGCATTGAGGATCTGCTTCACTATTTTACTAGTGTAAGTCTTCACATTTCAAAGTCTTTCCCGGTTGAAAAACTGCATGCACTCATAGCACCGAGGCCCGTTGAAAGTGAATCCATTCACCTTTCAGCAAAAGATGACATTTTGGGGTGGCAAGGTAATGATTTTCTGTTTTATTTATTTCTTGCATACTAAACAGAGTTTGAACGTCTTCTCATAGCTGTTCTTCCTCATGACTCGCATCTTCCTACCATTATTCTGGGGTGTTCCTTTTTCACGAGTTATTTCGGCGTTCTCTGTGACAGAGTGGGTCTTCAATACCCTTTGAATCTTGTCTATCACTCTCATCCTCCATTTCCAGTTTTACCATGTTCATTATTCTTGCAACAATTTTTCAGGCTACACATGCTGTTGGTATTGCAGCATTCCCTAATGTGAATTCTAAGACCGGAAACATCGACGTAGACTGGGCCCGCCTACAAGTCGAAACAGCACAGAATCATGGTCATGATCAACCACTCACCACTTTCTTTTCCGGCTCTCTAAACTACCAGGTATTTGAGTCTGAGATTCCTTCGGATGACCTGCTCATCAATAGTTTCAGGTGGTTCATCATCTTTTCCCATATATCGCTCAGGAACACCTTCCAGCAGTCGCAAAAATTGTGCGTCAGACTGCCAAGGAGTATAGTGTGAAGTATGAGATTGTATGTCTTGACGATTACTATCAGCATATATTTACTAACTGAGAGAAACAAAAATCACAGAAAGATAATTTATGGGCTGCCATCGGAGGCCATATCGGACTGCTCAAACTGTTAGGAACTCCTCCGCATTCTCACTGATACAGTAGATACATGTATCTATCCACACATTAGTAGTAACCTCCATTTTGATTACTGTATAATTATATTCATATACCACTATCAGGGAGAAACAGGCACATACATCTATCTAATTAAAACATGGGAGACTGAAGTTACTACCTCAAGTCCCTGGCATATCCAACTCATAACCAACCCTATGGAACTCACAAGGCTGCTTCCCTATAGCGATCCCCTCCCCGCTGGTAAGACTACGATAGACGGTTTTTCTCCTTTTAGCACCACCGCTCTCGAAATACGCGGAGTCTTCTCCATCAAGGTCATGCTGTGCGTATATCTTCACATACGGCACTCCGACCTCATCTCGGAAATGCCACCTTCTGCACACACCTTCCCCAAACGGATGAGGAAAAAACTCATCATCGTCGGGTTCCACATCTTCATCCAAGTCTTCGTCGGCACCGAAACCCATATCTGTGTCTTCGTCCACCATTGGATCTGCTTCCCGTTGACGATTGCCACGATTGCCAGTGGGATGTAAGAAGGGATGATATAAAGCGCTTCGAGGCGTAAGTCGTTTGGTGCACAGAGGCTGAAGGAGCCCCTCAACTAGGTCGAGAGCAGCGTTGACGTCCTCGTCGTGTTGCTTTTGTGATGGACCCTTCAGTAAGAGTGATACACTTGGGGATTTGTCAAACTGCTCTTCTTCGTCTTCAATGGGAGTCAGAGGAGACAATTCACCAGATTCTACAGATTTCGGTGGCGATGAAGGGAAGACTAGAGACGATGCAGAAGAGGGATTGGCGGATTTCGTGTTGATACTGAGATGGCTAGGAGATGAGGAAGGGGCTGGTGTGAGGCGATAACTGTCGTGTTGCGAAACATCGTTGTGCTCGCCCTCGTGATACGGGGTTCGCTCAGGTATATGGAGCTCTTGAATCTGACGTTGAGCCTGCTCCTTCAATTGTTTGGTGTATGGGTAAAACCTTACGTCGGGCTCTGGGACCGAATAGAGATCAGGATTCTGCCTTGTTACAAAATCTGACCATAGTACTCCCTCAGGCGTAATAGAAGGTACATTAGAAGAAAACGTTCGACCTGTAATTCATAGATAGGTCACGCATTCGATCCAGAAGAGGGAGAAACAGAGACGCGTTCTTACTATGCATACACGCAGTTTGCTCCATGTTCCTTCTTCCGATAATTGTCGCGATTTCCATTAACGCTTCTATGTCATCGTTGGACTGAAATAAAGGAAATTTCTTAGTCAGGAAGAAGAGAAGTATCATTCCTGCAGCCCAAACATCCACGGCTACAAAAGAGATGATTCAGTAAAGCAAATTCTCTCAGGTCATTTGTTGCTGCCTTACCTCCGGTCTGGTCCCCGCACTTCAAGAGAACCTCGGGCGGACGGAACCCTCGTGTACCGGCACGGTTTGCTTTCGAGTGTGGCCTGCAAAATAAATTAGTTTCATTCTCTTTCAGAATCGCGCGAAGAAGATTATGAACCTTGGATCCTTGTCCAGGTATCCAACCTCTTCCGAGGGTCTCATGGACTTGGCCTTGGCTTCCCTATTCATTTGTTTGTAGTGGTTAACATCGTACTCTCTTCTGTTCTTAGACATTCCGTGCGGATGTTCCGCTGTGGGCGGGGTGTGCAGACAGAGATTCTGCCCAGAGTCATAGTTCATGCGCTATAGGAAGTTGTCGAGAATCATTCCAGAATGAAACCAGTAAGACCTACGCAAGCGAGTCCAAAATCGCACAACGTTCCAATCCCTGTCCGAGGATCGAATAGAAAGTTTGCCGGTTTTACATCGCGATGTATGATGCGACGAGAATGGATATCACGAAGAGCGCGGAACAGACATCGCATGTATGCCTTTATACCCTCCATCGGTAACGCAGCGAAATAGTCCTAGCAATAGCACGATTGATACAAGTCAACGAAATGATAGGATCATGAGCTACACGCACCCGAAAGTCATCATTCTTCTGGTATGGCATGACCACGACCACCTGGTCCTGCTGCCTGAATGCCGTGATTAATTGTGATACGTGTCGACATGATCTGCATTCGTCTAGAATTGCGATTTCATTCCGAATTCTCTCTGGGCTACTTGTGACATAGATCCGCTTTATAGCGACGTAAACTTTAGACCCTGGCGGCCGTGGAGCTGACTGAAAGTAGGCAGAGGATGAAGTATGATGATGGCCGTGCCATGGGACATTAAACCATTTGTCGTGATAGTGAAGATCAAAGGCTTTGTATACGGATGAAAAGGTCCCCGTTCCGAGTCGGTCCAGCAGTTTGTAATCGGTCGATAGTTGAGGTACTGCCTCTTCAAGGTCGTTCATCTCCGTCACGATCTCTTCTCGTTCTTCGGGCGATTTCCTTGATAAACTGTTCTCTTCGTCATCGGACTCGCTCTCCGATACCGCTTCATCCTCTTCATCTAAAGGGAGACCCTCGATTTCTGCTACTACTTCTTTCTCTTCCTCTCGATTATCGTCCGTCTCTGTCTTTCGTCTTTTACTCTGCCTAGGCTTACCCAATTCACGCAGCCCCAGCTCGTCGGAACCAGCTTCCTCATCATCCAAATCTATGAAATTTGTGGCAGTCTTCCTCGATTTTAACGGACCGTGACCATAAGCCTGTTTCTTCATGGAGGCCGCTGCAGCCGGATGAACGCCTTCCAGGTGTTCAACGAATTTCCGCATCTGGGCGTCTGGACCGCCTAGTGATAGTGGATCGTCAGAAGACTGTGAAATTCGGGAGTTCGTGAATAAAGATATGTTCTTGAGTTTTGATGCTGCGTTATCAGATGAGCCACCGTCTAGGGGATTTGACGAGTGACGGGGCAGCGCAGCATTAGCCATTTAAGAGAACCAGATAATGTACATATGATGAAGGACAACAAGTGAAAGGCAAACCTGAAGCGCGTTCGCGTTGCTTGAAATCACGTGCTCGCTTGAATTATCGGCTCGCTGATGCTGAAAATTACAAATACTTAGTGTATAAAGGTCTATCAGCTTCCTATGGCTACCTGGCGCAATGGTAGCGCGTTTGGCTTCGATTGCCTCTTCTACCAAAAGGTTGCAGGTTCGAGTCCTGCGGTGGTCATTTCGTTTCATTTTGCTATATTTTGCTTTTGCCGACTCTTAATTTTAAGTACTGTGTCTACACATGCACCACTCACTACATTACCGATCCTCGAAATTTCTTAATCCCTTGCTCAAAACCGTGTTCAAACTCCCAAACCATCTTGCTGTCTCCTCTCTCCCTTCGATGCGCATCTGTTCTTAATCGTTTCCACTGACCCAGAAATCCAATTTCCGACCCGCACAGTACTCCACTTGCAAAGAAGAATGCCATACTATCTTCCCATCCTGATATGACAAATGAATCATAATCCTCCCGGGAAATCATCAGAGAGTAATCACCTTGATTGAAACCTTCTTCGAAACGCCAATGCTCGAACTCGTTTGGGTTTGACGAATGTTGATTCCACCATTCAGCATGCGCCTGCGTCGCACTCTGCTTCTCCATCTGACCTCTTTCTCTCAGCGAATCATCCGAATGCCTCCCGCTAACATACGCAGCTTTGAGCTTATCTACATGTGCCGGCAGAACACCCTGCTCAACAGCAGTATAATAGCACCACCCGCGATCTGATCCACCCTCTTTCTTCAAGGTCCAGAAGAACCAACCTGCGCACCATTGTTCATAGGCTTCCCACTGCGCATGACCCCACTCACGCTGAGCGGCAAGCTTTGATTCATGATCTGAATATGAAGAAAGCGAAGCAGGGTTGAGTGCTGCGCTCCATTCGCCAATGATGATAGACCCTTGCGTTTCTTTGGACGCATTAGCTAACATTGACGCGGACGGACCGCTGTTAGACGGATGGACCTCTCCGGCGTGCTGAGAAGCAGATTTCCCTTGATCTTGAGTCGTAAAACATCTGTACAGATGGTGATCCAAAACCAGGAATGATTCAGGATTTGAGTGATTATTAACGAATTTTGCTGAATCGCGCGTCGGTGAATGAAGGTACCAGTACATGGTAAATTTTGCAACTCACAGTACCAATTTGTATCCCAAGCATCAGAAATGTAAATCGGAAGCTCCTGAGCCTGGGGCCCTAGTCCGTTATGAATTGCTCCAATAGCCTCATCATACCAGCTCATTAACCGATTGTTATTTTTCGGTTCGTTGAGTAACTCCAGCCCGACAACATTATCATACTTCCCGATCTCCTTGGCCATTGCCACAAGAATCTGCACAGTCCGTCTTTGATATTCCTTCGAGTCCCACAAGCCAGCTTTTCCGCCACTCAAACCCGAGTGACTATCGGTGTTCTGAGCTCCAGGAGCGGCATGGAGGTCAATTAGTACACCGATCCGATGCTCATGGGCAGCCTGGATAGCATTGGAAACGATGTATTTCCACGCATTGACATATACGTTTGCGAACGATTCGTATTCTGTACCTTGCATCAATTGACGGACCTCTGGATCAAGACGGCCTGGTAGAAAGTGATAATACGAGACAGGGATCCGAACTGTGTTGATCCCATGCTCGACCAACCAGTTCCAGTCTCCTTCATCGATGAAATGCGCCCAGTGATTCTCGAGCACGGATTTCGCGCGTTGAGGTCCCAAACCTCGGAGCACGTCCAACTCGCTTGACTTGGGTTCAGCAGCATGCTGGAAAAGACTAGGTGTCAACCAGTTCTCTAATGTAAACCAAGATCCAAGGTTAACGCCATGCTGTTTGCGGAAGCGATATATATGGCGAGAGCTTGGTGGTTGAGCGAGCGGAAGCAAGTTTATACCTGAGAGAGAGTCCGGACGCGCAGGAGCTTCTCCCTTATCCAATACTTTCTCAAATTTCGATTGGATCTTCTTCATGAACTTGGGACAGGTTAAACTATCCATATGGAAAAACACAAAACCAATGTACCACTGACTTTGCTCATCGTAGTCAAAAGGCAAGGTGGAGGATGAATGACATCATTGAACTTGGAATTCTCATCAACCGGCAAAGCTAAACAAGAAAATGCTACGAGACTCTAGAGATACAATGCAAAATTTAACACAAAATATGTGAGTGGGGGTTAAAGCCTTCAAGAAACAGTACGGACGCAGACAGATGAACAAACGCTACTGCATGTATTTGGATACGGAGGAAAGAAACAACGTCAGAGGGAAATAACGATAGCAATAGTAGAGTAAATAATAGACGAAGAATAGGGAAGACAACAGACAAACAGATAGACAAGTCTTGGTGTATAGACTCTACCTTCCTCCTACCGTACCAAAATCTATGCAAAAAGCAGCGAGAGATCCGGGCTGGTTCTATGCTTTCAACCCAACCATAGGCGAAGACTGTAACGGCGGATGCATCGAATGCGGTGAACGGCCTTTCGGTCCTCCTGGCTTATGCACAGATCTCCCTCTCCCTCTCCTCCCTGACCCCGTGGACCCATTAGATCCGGCAGATCCCGTTGACGTCGACGACACAGAGGAATTCGGAACGGACACCGCAGAAGACCCGGTGCTCGTCGTACTTGCTATCGATGTCATCGACGCAATAGACGTATTCGACATGGACATCGGGTGATTCCGAACTTTCGCTATGAGAGCGGGTGCGGAAGAAGAAAGCGATGACAAAGATGAGTTAAGAGAACCAGGGGAGTTGTAGTAATTGTGAGTGCTATAGCCATTGATGTGATTGATGTTCGGCCGATTGCTGTTGGTAGATAGCGAAGAGGATGTATCATCATCGTCGTCCCTACCCAGATCAACCTCATCGAACCTGTCTGTATCTTCCGCTTTTGACCTTGCCTTGTTGTTAGGGACAGCAATAGGTTGTGAAGATGCAAGCGAGAGATACGTTGGACTGGTTGGGGATAACATTGATGACGACGAGGAAGCGTAAGGCGCCAGAGACATTGGCGGAGAAGTTTTTTCTGACGTCCCTGGTGCGGCACTATGACTTCTTCTCCTCCCTGCAGCGACGCTTCTCACTACTCTCGGACCAACCACAGGCGGAGAGCCACTTGCCGACATGGATGACCAGGACATCATATCTCGCTCTCGGCCTTTCTCGTCCACACTAACCAGCGACCCAATACTTCCATTCCCGTTCATCATCATCGTCATCGTCCGCTGCGGTTTGAGTGTCTCTTCCGAGTTGAGAGGAGTGCCAACACCGACACCGACGCCAACAGGGTAACCATTTTCCATTAGCTTGGAGCTCCCGTTTATTGCATGGCCATTGGTCATGTTCATGCACATGGCTTGTGGATACGGAGAACCACCGCCGTGCGCCAAGCCAGCCTGTACGATACCTGAGATAACTGCACGCTCATAGTAGAGCATGAACGCTCCCGACCCTTCCTGTAACACACTCTCAATCCCGACCTCCGTCACAGCATCATCCGAAACTCGAAGCCACCCTTTACCTGTTCCGGCGGCGGTAGATGGGTCTGCATCGTCCCATATATATTCTTCGAACCCTTCATCCTCTTCCTCAATCCGAACTTCGTCAACATCGGGCTCTCGCTTGATCGGACTTGATGCGATAGCTTCATCTAACAACTCTATAACGAGCCTTGGCGGACGCCACTTGTCCTCTAACTTGCCTGAACTATTCTTAGGTTTCCGACGATAGCAAATGTAATGACCAAATGAGTGTTGCCCAAAGTGACATACGACCGCAGATAGTCGGTATATCGTGCGGGATGAGGAGTCGCGGGGCTCGGGGGTAGGCGTTGTTGAGCGTTTCGGGTGAGGGGGAGGAGTAGAAAGTGAGGATGTTGGTACGGTGGACAGGTTGCCTGAGGTTGTAAATTGCGTGAGATCGAGAACTTCAGGAAATATGACACAGATGTTGTTTTTAGATGCGTAATGCGCAAAGTGCATGGAACGATTGATATGCAGGACGAGAACAGGCGGTGGCTGTTGAATTGGTTGCGTCAGATGAACATGTTTGATTCAAAAAACGACATACCCTTGCTATCATTGCCTGTTTTGTGGACAGACTTATGACCTTCTCCATTCGCACATCCTTCAATTCATCCTCAATCCGGCCTTCATCAAGCGCAGCTTTGACTTTGGCAGCCATCTTCTTAACATCCTTGAGCCTCCTCTTCTTCGATGCGGACGGACTTTCAACCTGTGAAAGTATTTGGATCTCCTGCTTCAGCCTCCGATGAGTAGCCGTCATGGAGCATTTCCGGCAAATACAATCCTTCAGAACCTCCAGTCGGGTGTAGTCGGAAAGACAATCCTCCAATAAACATGTGGACTGGAGCAACGCATAAGTGGATGATAAAGCTGAAAGTATTCAATTCCGATTGAAAGACTCACCGTCATTGGTGGTACCGCTAGCTGCCAATTATCAAAGGGGAAATGCATGACAGCTTCGGTGTACCCGCAGACAACGCAGCTCCTTCGATTAGCAGTGAGGCCATCGAACACACTTTTTCCAATCTTAGTTTCGACTTCCTGCGATAGGCCACCGAGACCTCGATCTCTAGCGCTTTCTTTGTCGATAGCAGCAATTTCGGATTTAATGCATTCGGAGAGAAGCTGGAAAAGTTCCTGGGCATCTTGATGTTCTCGAGAATTGAATAACGAATTGGCACGGCCTGCTGAAGAGAGTACGGAAATGAGCTCTAAGGGGCGAATGGATGAAGGTCTTGAGCGTGGGTCGTTCAATGCATGAAATAAGTCTCTAAGTGCATCGATTATTGGCGAAGGAACATCCAAGACTTCAGCTTTGGAATGAATAGCTTCTATATGTGGCTGAAGGTATGACAGCGAGGATAGTGCCTAACGGAGCTTCAGTACACAGATTCGCCACATGAATTCTTCATAATACCTGCACCGTCGAGTTCATGAAGCAATATGTACCTGAAATATTGACGAGGCCTGGATAACATACAGCGCAAGCATCTTGACCTAATTGACAGTTATCATCAAGAGTTTCCTTCAGATTGTTTTGAATAAACCTCACCTGCTTTCAGCTCAAATTTCTCCGATTTCACAGCTCTCTTCCTGCCCTTTTTCTTCGGTGTATGGTTGCTAGATACAGAGTTGCCCCAATTCCACGGCAGAGCAAGACCGATGCTCTCAAGTACCATCAGAGTTGAATAGAAAAAGGAGCTCAGTCTTGTCGACGGCCTTGCTGATGACCGAGCAAAGAAAAGGACCGAGAACGGTACCAGAAAGATAACGAGTAGTGGGAATATTTGTTGGAAAGTATTTGAGGTAATTATGTTGAGCAAGGAATCACCGAGTTCAGGAGGAATGGTGAGCATGCTAGAGCGACATGGACGTCGTAGATTATCGGGGACTGGAGTAATACGGGACGGCGCTGTCAAGAACGTGCGAGTCACTTGCTGTTAAAGGTAATCACGATCCTGATGTTCTCCTTTTTGAAATTCCATTGCACGAAATTATCATTTAGAATTTTGAACAACAGGTTGTTACAGTTGAGATTTCATTTTCTACATTCCCCTCCGCACGGCTATTTGTAGACATAGACACTCCCAGATCCAAAGCTCATTTCGAAGACGCATTTCACTTTTGCCACTGTATGTACTCTATATACACCACTATCAAGTACTGTTGGTGGTAGGTTCGTCAAAAGTTGGTGGGTGTACATATAATAGATATACCATGTAGACATCATGGGAGGCAGGAAACAGAACACAAAAATGGAGGGAACCCCGGATGCAACTGTGAGAGGTAGCAAGCGAGATGTCAAAACAAAATCAGCAACTCAAAATTCTCGTCCATATCGAGCATTGCGTGGTAATAACCTTCAAATCTCCAAAATGGGCGCCCTCGTTGTCGAAGGGCAGATAAACGCGGTACAAGATTTCACCCAAAATCAAGTGCTAGTGCACCACTCAGTCTTCGTCTGCATCCTTGATCCTCTTCCTCTTCAGATCAATCTTCTTCGAGTCTTCCCAACCTTTATCATACGAGTCTTTCGCATTCGAATCTTTGAAGCGAAGCGTCGCTCGTTTTCTTCTCGAGCGCATCTTCAGTCCACTATTCTTCAGGTATTCTTCCGCAAGGAGAACTGACGTTTGGCGGAATGCGATGAGTGCACCAGCTGATTGCCAGGAAGTTACCTCTGCTTCTTCAACCTTGAGGTCTTGTTGCTCAGTCTTGACGACTCCTTCGTCCATCTCTACTTTGGGTTTCACATCCTGCATTGTCTCATCCTCTCCGTCCTCTTTCTTCACTCCATGTTCATTTCGTTCCTTCTTAGCCCCGTACAAAGCTGATTCCGGATTCTCCGCTTGCTTGCGCGCACGCTCGTCAGATTTTTTCTGAAGCTCGTCAAGATCTATGTCGTAGACTTCTTCTTTGACTGGAAAGTCAGGAGCAACGGCATCTTCTTCCCGAGCCTCCTCTGTATCCAGTCCTTCTCGAAGGTCAGACGCCGCGCCGTTTTGATCGTCACAGTGGTCCCCAACATCGTATTCTGCATCACTAGAGTCATCAGAAAAGTTCCCTTCATCCGGATCTGCCAAGAAGGTGTGAACCGGGTTTGATGCATTCACGTTGCCACCCTCCTCTGCTTCGTCCTCAATCGTGACATTCATGTCGAGCCTGTTCGTTTTAACGTCGCTGGGTTCGAGACGTTCAATTTCTTTCTGGCGCTGCAATTCTTCTGCTTTTTTCTGCTCCTCCAGTCTTCGAATTTCAGTTTGTTCAGCTTCTTTTTCTTCCCGTTTTTTCTCCCTGACCGAGAAATCATTTAAGCCATCAGCGACGCCGCGGCAGTATGCACTTCATACCCATGGTAAATGTCTTCTTCTCGAGGTTGAAACAAGACCAACTCACTTTTTTGCGTTCATACCCTTTGCCTCTTTGTTAGTCATACGCCATTGCATGATCAGGTTATACACCTGTAGAGAAATATCAGCACGACAACATGAGCTACATCATCGAAGGCAAACCATTTCAAAGGCATGAGCAGCGGAGACGGTGTTTGGCGCCAATCCTGCCTTAAGAAGGTGAGCGCGAAGTAAATCAACTTCCACGGATTCCATACCGTAGAAAGTGTATGCAATTTTATTTCTTTTGATCCTTGTGTAATTTTTAGCTATGTCTCTTTTTGAAATCAGAACAAACTCACACTTGCGTATAGCCCTTGACATTGAATATGCGGGAAATTGCGCGTGAAGCTGTTGAAGCCCAAGCTTGGACATACATATGTTTGCCTTCTTGACAAGAGACAGTGACCACACTATCAAACAATATGAGAAATGACACGAGGAAAAGATGACATTACTTGCGATTGCCCTGCTCTGAAGTAACGATTAGTGGGAATTGCAATAGCAACCACAGAACGTACTGTTTCAATCTGTCCTCCTTCCCCTCCATGCTTTCCAGTACCTGTGCCTGAGTTACGCTGAGGAGGAGTTGAAAAGACCGCTGCTAAGGATGACAGATGGGTTTACTTCAATTTTTCCATCAATTTCATAGCTAGCCTATTTCGTGAATAAAGCATGAATGTTAGTTGACCATCACTACATGGCCAGAGCAAAAACGAACCTCAAAGCCTGGTGAGCCTCATGCTCAGTCGTTCCAGGATGCCTCGACAGATTTAATGCCTTTTTCACTCGCTCCAATGTCGTCTGGTCGACGTTCTCCACTGATAAACAAATCGCGATTGATCATCGATCAAAATCCATGCAGGAAACAGTTTACTTACAGCTCTGGTTTCCCTCCATATCTCCATCAGCTAAGATAGTCACCGTTGCTTTGTTCGGTGGCTTCGGCAGAGATTCCTCTTTTGGCTTTTTCTTTGCTTTCGCCTTTCGCGTGAGCACGAAGTCATCGTCGTCGTCCGAGTCGATAGATGCATCGTCGGATTCAGATGCATCAAACCCTGCTTCGTCATAATCGTGGTACCTTTTTTGTCTTTTGGATTCTCTTGGCATTATCGATGTTGGATTCACTCTGCAGGGGTTGTTAACAAACACTATTCTCTTCAACAAGTTGACGTCGCGAAGATAGAAGTATTTCTACACGTGACAAAATTCCCTGCAAGGTTCAGAAATTAAGCGCCCGACCATAGCTTTTTTCCCATGGGGTTTAAGTTCCATCGTATGTACTGCATAAATATATTTTGGCTGTCCCCGACTGTAACCTATGAAAGTGAAAACTGGTGCTTGTCTCTGGACTAGATATAGACCATATCCTTCAAGCCCGAACGTTCGAGCAAGTGGAGGATGTGAGCTTACGGTCAATGCCAAAGCAGTATTCTTCCGAACTGCTTCTCCAATCACTTTTCTGCGCACTATGTAGGGATTCACACTGAGATGTACGTATCGCGAGCTTCATTGGTCCCTCTTCTTGCGCCGTAAAAAATCTTGCTGTCGATTTTAGCTAAACGTCGCCGCGATTCGATCATCGAGCCAATATCGACGTTTACTTGACTGTAACATCCGGACAAGTAGGAAACACGTTTCAAACGCGGTATATTCTGTCATTGACTGATAGTAGTTGAAGATATTGGGAAGATGAGCATTGAATAAATAGCGTGTTAAGTATGGATATCACGATGAGGGTAAATGGACGAAAGATGATGACGATCAAGATCGACCAAGACCGAGATAATTAATGCTGAAAATCAAGCAAGCTGCGCGAACCCGAGCTGGTTGTTTCCGAGATTGAACACAGAATAAACACCTTTCATGAAACTAGCCGGGTTGAACAGAAGTCAGTCTTCACGGAGTAGCAGAAAACAAAGACAGCATGCGTACGTATCACCGACGAGCCACGTAGGCGAACTAGACCCAAAGATGTTTTGGCCAACGATAGCACCAACACAATTTTGGCCAGAACCATCTGTAAAGCCGGTGCTCATGCTGAGAGACCAAGAGTTAAAACAAAGTACAACATTGAAAGACCAATAAACCAACTCACTGTTCATCCGGAATATTCCAATTCTTTCCACCCCAACTGAACGACACACCCAACGTCTGATTACAAGGATACATATAAAATCCAGGTTCTGCATCGTAAGCCGATGCACCAGGAATAGAAGCCCACAAGGTCTTCACAGCGTCAGTGGGACCGTAGATAAGAGTCGTACCCGAATCGACAATAGTGTCAAACCCAGAAACAACACTAGCATTCGACGGAACACTGATACTTCCATCGGAAATTTTCCAATACCCAGGAGAAGTGTTGACGTCGTGAAACTCGATGTCGCCGGTGTAGAGCTGAGAGTTAGTTCCACCGATGTAGAGTTCGGAGCCGTTTGGCGACAAGAAGAAACTAAACTCGGGGGAAGAAACGACGCCTTGTTTGACCGCTGTTTCAAAAAAAGTCGGTGCACCGAGGTTCGAAAGGGTAGAATAACCCATTCCGAGGATGCTGTGATCATATCAATAAAAATGGACGGGTTGTCCACCTATTCTTGCTCACCCGTCAAAAGAGGTTTGCGCAATCGACATATTAGTCACAGCAGCGAAATGTTGTCCAGTTACGGGAATCTTAGCCACTGTCACTGAAATACTTGTCAACATCCAAGGAAAATCACGCATTGAGGATACACCAACCGCTATCTGCGAAGATTGACCCAGAGACTGTAGATCCGTCGCCATATTGGATATTAAAGGTACCACTCTGGGCTTCCGAGGACGAAGAGGCTGATGAGTTGTATTTCTTTTTAGAAGAACACGAAGAATCGGTGCAGTTGGATGAAGGAACCCAGAGGTCGGATGAACCAGCTAAAGAGCGTAAATATGTTAAGTGGAAGCATTCGAAATTGAGAGACGGACTGTCGAAATCTATGATAAACTCCTGAGCATTTGAACCTATCGAAATCTGTCCATCCCACAGTTCATCATTGTTTTCGTCCGTCAGAGGTACTGACTGCCTCTTGATATTCGTGCCAGTTAGTGTTTGGAGGAGATTTACAGGTAAGGCAAGAAGTGGTTTGATCTCGAAGCCCTAGAAAAACGGCAATACTACTTAGTTCATTATATTGACACAAGTATTAACGGTCCTTCACTTACTTCCGGCAAGGAACCTTGCGTGCTAAGGTAGTTCATCATGTTGCGCCTGTGTTTGTTGACAGTCATAATGACATCCACTCTAGCCTTGTCCACATTGAAAATACCGTCGGAATCCGCTAGACCGCTGCGCCTGTGGATAGGTACAGAGATTCCAGCTTCAGGTGACTTCGGTCCAGGACCCATGTGGAGCGCAGGAATCGCGAAGGCTGAATCGAGGAGAGAACCGTTCAGCGCAAGACAGAGAAGGAGGGAGGATATGAGGGAAGCTTTGTTGAGCATTACAGCGAAGGAATGGAATGGGCAATGAGAGAATTGATGTTCGTGGTTGAAAGGGTAAAATAGGAAGATTAAACTGAGAAGCGATTGGTGCTTTTGCCATTGGCGACGGATTGTGGAGCAACATTGAGGTCTTAACGCCGTCTTAACGGCATGCCTCCCTTTCACCCAATACACATTTCCATCCAGCTCTCGGTCAAACTAAACCTTGTAGGTGTATTTGAACTGATTTTTGTACATGAGTTCAAAGCAAGGCAGGAAGGAAAGTTAAAGATAAGATAAGATAGGCCTAGTGATCGGTATTTCGCGGTTCAAGTAAGTATTTCAACATATAGAATAAAGGGATAGCAATGGGAAGAGATTATGATAGTGATGAGTTGGAGGCAGATTATGATGATGTGGCAAAGGAGGCAGTCGGTACTCGTAGCTCTGTAATGGCAGATGATGATTTGAACACTTCCCCCATATCTTAGATGATAGTATCATATATTTTGCTCCCAATAGAATGCTGCTTCATCGGTATCTTGCACAACAACAACAGTTAATACACACATAATATCAAGAAACAACAGTATAAGTTTGGAAGTTAGCAATAATATCACTGAATATCCTATAGTCTCCAGAGGGGACCGGCCAATATCAGCTAATATCCTATAATATAGAAAATCAAATAATTTTTCGAACATTTCCAAAAAAGTTTTCGGGAATATTCAGTACATTATCTGAGGAACGTTTTCCTGAGGTATATCTACCGCTTCCCAACGACCAGTGTCTAGAGGCTGCAAGTCCCCATCATTTTTCCGAGGCCAATCTTGGATGTTCCAGTTTCGCCATGGAGGGACCGGGATGTTCGAGGCAGCGGATGCATATACTTGGTATGAAGATCAGTACGGTTACTCAGATGCAGACTTTGGATAAATACATTCATTCAGGGACTGACAGCGTACTTGAAGATCAAGATCTTTTCTCGAAAATAACACATGAGGAATTGATACATGAATTCTGCCATGCACCGATGAAAACGTAGTTGTTTCTGGGTATTGATCCGTTTGAAAGGTATAGACCTGGGTCATGGAATGAAATCTCCAGGTGTGTGCCGGTGATGGCTTGCTTACGCACCTTGCTTGATTTTTGAAAATTGTCTTCTTCGGCGTCAATGATACACTGTTATCAAAGTCAGTGAGAACAGGAAGAGCAGTATGACCTGGTATTTAAGAATATTACCTTCCAATCGCTGGGCAGAAAGAATTTAGCCTAAGTTGTACAATACAGAATGGGAAAGCTATCAACTCACTTCGATCGCACTTCTATTGATTCCACTGTTCCAAAAGTACAGAGAAGCCGTTTTTCCCCAGAGGGACTGTTTCTTGAGGCACGACCATCCTGTTCGACGTTAAAAGACTTTTTCGTCTGATATTTTTCGGCAAATCGCTGATTGTTTATGAGTCAATGTTACATAGTGAATTGAACCTCGAATAATTAACTCACATTGTTCAGATTGAATACACATACATCGATCCTGCTAGGAGTGGGCTGCTTGCCAGGGCTGAGGCAAGCCGTTGCCTTCCCCGGAGTTTCAGAACACGCCTCAAGCTGAGAAGGCAAGCCTCTAGCAACGGGTGACGCGTCGGAAGGACTTGTCAAACTTGCGAGAAAAATTGACAGAGTAACGAAGACGCCTAGGAGGGACTTCATAGCGAGTAGCGGTGAAGATAGGAGCTGAACACAGAGGGAGCTGAACACAGAGGTATAACGCTGGAGAGAGTGGCAGGCGCTGCTGAAATATCGTAAAACTTGGTGTTGAGGAGAGTAAATAGAGACCAGCTCCAAAACTCGACCAGTTAAAATTCAAAGGACGAGAAAGAAAAGATGGGGTCAGCATGTTTTTTCTTGCTACAAATAAACAAATAAATCCTGGTCCGGCGGAATCTCAGGGCCCAGTGATGTGCACGAAGCGGAAATACCTTACTTGATCTCTACCTCATTAGCTACCATCAGTCACGGTCAATCAAACAACCCCATGCGCTATAAGCTCGGCTACGATGCGACGAGGAAGAAACAAGCGATGCAAGAGAAAGAGATTATGGACGGCGAATACTGATCCTGTGGGGAGTCAAGCGCAAAAAGATCATTTGGCTGCTGGATTCTGGATATCATTCTCCCAAGATCAATCAATCTGACCACAGCAATTTTCGACTATTATTTCTAGCTAATTGTTGGGGATTTATCAGTTTGACAAAGGAGTTTCCTTCAGCGCTTCGACACGGTTTAATGACGCGAGACGTCATCGCTGTCGAATGTGGCAGATGCAGGGCTCGCACAACCCTGTGTCGTCATCCAACCACGCTTGATTGGACACCATGATCATCTCCACCGTAGAGCCTCCAGCATTGTCTGTCCCAGAAACAAGGTTCGTTATTTATCTGAGCTCAAATACGAAACTAAAGTTCATACTCAACCAGGGCAGAAGCTAATGACACCTTGTCAGCAATCCAATCAGCAGAGACGAGTTATAATTCCATTTGCAATCAGGCTTTGCAGACTATCGAGACTTTCTTGTCGAATCAGGAAATAGATCCGGAGGTTAGAGAACGTCGTAAGTGGCATCTTGAGCTCTACATTTCAATTGTCCATTCACATTGTTCATCCCTAGTGCGGACTTTATTACCGAGAATATCACAGCAGAAAGATAAAGTTCTGGCACTAATATCTCGAGCGCAGGACACCCTCGACACAGATGATGGCGATGAAAACGACAATATGGACCCAGAGACAATAGCAGAATATGAACAAACGATTAATGATTTCACCATAATGACTGGAGAACTCAATCAGCAGCTGGAACTGCTAGCCAAAGTGGTGACACGATCACCAGTGTGAGGATACTCGAGGAGATTCAGACCGCGTAGGAGCACGCATGCAATTTTTTTAAAAGCAATGTATATGATCATTTTGCCACATCAGAGCGTCAGCTCTTCCAACCGGTACAGACCGATAGCTGCTCCCGCTTGCTCTTGAAGTAGCTTTTTCCGCTGTCTCCGATCCGAGGGAGGGACTTTGACACCTTCTTTAGCCGCTTTGGCCTCTTTTATCGCCTTGGCTTGTGCTTTTGCAAAAAGCTCTAAAGGTCCGCGAAGCTGTTCCGTCTGATCGATATACTTGATCTCAGGATCGATGTGGGACTGAATCCGTCTGAGTATACGATAAGCAGACGGCGTTTGTATGAGGTTAAGGAAAGAGGTGTCGATGAGGCATTGGAGGAAAGTCGTGATCTGCAATGGAAGATGATCGTGAATATCTAAGCTTAGAGAGCCAAGAACGATGGATTACCTGCAACATTGATGGAATATCCGGCTGGCTCTCTTTGCTGTCCAGCTTCATCACATATATTCCAAATTTGTTCTTCTTTATTATCTTGTTTGAAGGCAACAAACGCGCGTCACGTCCAGCCCATTGACCGATCCAAGCATCAAGAATTTCCAGGAGACATACAACATCATCGGCGTCCGATAAATAACGGCGGAATGCCACTCGAAGAGGGATCAATGAGAAGCTGTAGCGAAGAACAAGGCTCAAGAACGTATGGAGTGTTGGAGTATCATCGTCCAAGCTTGGTGCTGAATCGACTTGCATGGTGTCAAGAGAAGCGGCTCTTAGAGCGTGGCGGTGCCGAGCTAAGACGAAGCATAGACATTCAACGATTTCGACTTCGTGAAGATCCGGTACTCGCGTCAAAGCCAGGCATATCGATTTCTACGTTTGATTATCAGCACATATGTGGGAAGAACAAGTATGCTGTACGACGCACCCAGTCATTACGAAGTCTCAACATCGGCAGAATGCCTGCTTCAAGCATACCCGTGCTCACAACCTTCTTCTCCAACAGATGTAGAACAATCTTGGATGAGTACACTGTTTTTAGCGGCTTGGAGGGTTGGAGAACGATATTGAGGATCTCCTTTGTGAAATTATAACCATAAACTGGAGATGCGTCGGGCTACATATGTTATGAGCATGATATAGATAACTCAAAAAAATAGAACGTACGAGTTTGTCCTTTGAGGATGAATCCTCTGGCACGGCCCGCTTCTCCCACTCGAAGAACACAACGTTAGCATTTTCAGGTTGATTTCGATCTATTGCAGATCGCATCTCCTTCAGCAACTTTGTTTTCTCTGCATCATGCAGATCATCCGGAGGGTGACCTGTAACCAGCCATGGTGCAGCTGCAGCTGCACGACCAAGGGCATTGGCTATGCTTGAATTCGGAGGCACTGTCACCGGTATTACCCAGACAGAACTGACGGAAGGGGACTGGCTTTGGGACTGACGACGATCGGAAGTGAGAGAGGTCGGTGAGAGTAACAATAGTACGTTGGAGGACGAAAGAGCGTCGACCAGTGTAACCGATACATTGCCGCCAGTCAGATTCGGTGGGAGTGCCAATGTGCGTGAAGCGAGGAGGACGGAGAACGAGAGATCCCAGAACAACAGCACAACTTCTCGGTTCGAGGCAGATCCTGTCAGGCCTGCAAGCAAGACGTGCGACGACCCCAGAGAAATCACTGAAGTCTCAGCGCCATTCGAGGATGTAATGAATGACAGCGAAGTTAGCTGAATATTTTCGAGTGTATTCAGATAAAGTGAATCATCTGTCGGCTTCAATATGAACGACTGCCAGATTCCGTTTTTGACTAGCGATGGCTAAATTAGATTCTTTTTGGGGGTTTTATGCAAAAGCACTGACGAAGGACACTAAAGAAACCTGTTTCGTTGAAGGAAACGTCGCAAAATGCCTACAGAATATGAGACCATTGAAAGCAATTCGAGAGAGGACTAACCTGAGATTTGATAGGAAGCTCGATATCTCCTAGCTCGTGAAACTGATCTTCTTGGTCGATAGCCAGTATTTGGATTCGAACATTTGGATTCGACGAGACAAGTGAGACTACAACAGTAGCAGGAGGAGGACTAGACCTTGCGGGAAGAAATGTGCATTTGTTTCCTAAAAACACGAAAGTGTTCATGACTTCGGAGTTTGAGGTGTGCGTAGCTTGAATTTGCAAGTCATCTCGAAGTACGGTCACGTCGCCTTGTGGAGAGGTGACAAGAAGGTGGTGGTCCTCTTCGATATACAGTCTGAAGATTTGATGCGGAAGCTACCTTGCATATTCCAATGAATCCATGAAACCGATAACAATGGTGGATAAGTAAACGTACTGTGATGGCTTTTTTCTTCTGCGCTGCCCGGTCCGCAACAGAACTAGACAGGTCCTCCTTCCACATCCATATAGCGCGATTCTGTTCATTTTCAGGGATATCCGGAGAGGAGGATATAGCTGCGTAGGTCGTGCAAACATGATTCGCGCTTTGCAGCTGGCTACGCGTGACCGGCGGACAAGCAAAAGTCGTAGCTGGGCCCAGTGTATGTGAGATGATTGGATGCAAAGTTGTAAGCTATAGGTTTTTGAGTAAATGCGGGCTGTTCAAGCAGATATTTACACACATCTAGAACATGAACACCATCGCCTTGAGCAGCGACAGTGACATAACCTTCTGAGCTTCTGCCAGCTTTATAATGAGAAGCGTGAATGTTTGGTAGTTCCCTATAGCTTTTGGATAATTTGGAAGCTTTTTTAGATGTCGTATAGCTCGACAATAAGAACGGTTCGCCAACGGAGGCCTCCATAACGTTGAAGTTCGGAATGAAGCTTGAAAATTGAGTGTGGGATAATTTCTTATCCAATTTAAATAATCTCATCTTTTGAAGACCAAGACTGTCCAATGTTCAACTTCGAGACGTGTCCATAATACTCAGAGAATGCTGGCTGGGTATAAAAAGTTGTACATGGTACGGCAAATATCATAATTTATACGTAACCGTGTAGTATTTTGGATACCGAAACTCCTCCGAATCAGAATATTGCGGGAGTTTCTGCAGTGGTGAATAGCGTAAAGTGCCAGTTGGCAGTTGACCATGGGTGCGGCGCAGCTCATGCGCATTGATCCAGCCTAAAACCTCCCAGCGATCACCGCTGCCAATGGGTTCATCATAGCCATACTCTTCGATGTAGAATGCATCGATAGTAGGTATCCTACGCGCAATACGCGATGTATACCAGATCATCGCTGCTTCACTCTCAACAGGCCCAACACGTTTAACAGGATGACGGCGAGATTGAGCTTTGTGACACGATGTCCAAGGTTTTTTCTTTCCAAAATGCAAACAATGGGAAGCATGTAAGAGGTTCACAACTTGCAATGATGAAAAGCGACAAAGTACTTCCATGAAATCATCCTAAAAGTCTGTCAATGATGTGAGGTATATCTGGATAAAAAAAGGGCACCTACGACATGAACGCGCCCTATGCTAAGTGTTAAAATCGTGGCTTGTGGGAATCGTTCATGGGCAAGCTTTAGAACACGCAGAGTTCGCATCTTGAGATTTAATCCCGTAACCTGCCAGTCGTTGACAGATCTTGAGCTCAATGCCGAGCACGGCGTAGTCCTAGTGACCGCAAAACCCTTAAGTGACATTGACTCTTCTAGCCCTTCTCTACGAACATCTTCCAAAAACGACTGGACAAAACTGATTGTTCTCCCGTTGGTAAAGTAATACCCATGTGAATCAAGGAACCTGATCTTCCATAAGTGGGGATGAGCGTCTGTAATCCCTTGCAACCACGACAACTCAGAAATATCATGATAGTCTAGAGTAAGGTCGATTTCGCGAAGGCCATTGAGGCGTCGAGCCCCAAACTCTACTCCCAAATAACTCGCTTGGCCGACCAACAGCCGCAATAGACACATGCCGCGATTGAGATGAGAATCCAGTTGCTGATCAAAGTGCGCATTACGGTAATCATTACTGCCTGCAACGATGGGGGCACATTTGAGTACTATTTTGGTCAGGTCGGAGGGATTTGCTGAACTGGGTAGACAGTTCATTGATGTCATCAGGACAGTGGTCAAAGGATGGCGATTTATGGCGTTAAGCAAGGGCATATCGATAGGGATACTGTTCCAATTAAGCTGTGAGAGACGAATAAGCTGAGAAAGAAGTACGAGTAGTGTATTGACGTCCTCTTCGCGAAGACCCACAGAAATGTCAAGCGTCCTAGAATAAAATGTATCAGTCAAAGCGTGATAGCTTGAAAATTGAACACGCCTGATAGACGCAGCCAAGGTTCTATTCAAGGCGCATTGGTCTACGAGGTTTTTGACATCTTCGACTCTTCGTATCTCAATATGTGCGAAGAGAAATGGAAAAGAGAGGCGCCGAAATTGGCGAGCTGCCAGCGACAGAGAAAGGAGTTGGCTCCTCGCATATTTCCAGCGAAGCTCTGATATTTGGGTTTCTATGAAGCATGTGCTGTAGGCGATATAGCCCACCACGGCGTGAAGAAGTTCTTCAGGAAAGATCATGGTCGCTGGAAAAGTGCTTGTTGTTCGCACTTGGGACTACTTCTAACCTTCGTCTCCTAGGGTCCGATAGATTCCATTTTTCCCTCAAAACACTCACTGAGGTCGTCCGCAGTACTTGTCTCCTTCAGTCTTAATGCCTCACTCATTGTTCTTAGCCGAAACTAGGAACGAAAAGCTGGCAAATTTTGCGGCAGAACATTCAAAGTCGGTGAAATACATGATAGTTATAACGAAATTCACCCAGCTTTCCAAGCTCGGCTAATCTATTGTCTCCTCACAATGCTCATCGGGATGTCAGCAGTATCTGCTCATTGTTCTTAGCCGAAACCAGTATATAGAGATACATCTCTGCCCTCAGAGCGTACCATCTCTCTTCTTCCTTAATGGCTGAACCGCTTTCTGAAGCAGAATTACGCCTACGAGCTCAAGCATTCTTTGCTCGAATTTCGGCACCCGGAGGTCTACCGCAATTGAAATTACAACCTGACGCAAACCAGACTTCACAATTGTCGACGCGGTGCCCGTCGCCTTATGACTATCACATGCCGCATGAACTCCAGCCTCGATCTCTCAGCTTCAGCCCATCCCGTTCTGATAACTTACAACCTGCTCAAGATGAGTACATTGCACGACTCCTCGCACGACCGATGTTCCGGAAACTTTTTTCCACCAACGATTCTGCAGTCCTCAAGTCTTTGAATGCTGCCTGGGATACCGCCCTAGAACTCATGGACTTGAGGGTGACCAATGAGAACGACATTCAAGTAGCACAGAGGCAAGTGTACGCCATCGTCTGTCAGCTGGCGACTCTTGTTCTTTTCCCCATCACGGAGAAGCAACTTACGCAGCTTCGATCTTGGAAACTTTTGGCTCCTCGTTCTAGCATCAACGCGGCCCCGATTGCGGACATACTGTTGGGCATTACATCTGCAGCGGAAATAGAGGACGCTTATTCGAGGATCCAACAATACCAGGATTCGGACTGTGAATCTCTGCTAGATCTGCGCTCTAGTATCGTTACAGAGGCTGCCGAGCCCTTTCTCCGAACTATATTCTCGGAGAAATGCAAAAAAACTCGCTCCGGGAAACCCGCTAGGTTATGTTACCCTTCTACTCCTAGTGCAGTTGTCGGAAAAGAAACAGTTGCCTATTCCCCATGGCATTTGGCTGAAGCTGAACTGTCGAAATTGCTCTGCATTCAGTACATCGCATGCGGTGCTCGAGTTGCGTGAGGATACCCATTCATGGCTGATCCCTTCTTGTTTCCTCTTCCTATGGACCAGAATTCTCGTCCATCCTTGGGTGAGACTGATTACAGGGAATCAAATACTTTGAACCCAGACATACTTGTCGAAATCAAGCGCGTTCTGGGTTTGTGGAAAAAAGATGGTCGTGGGGCTAGAGCTCAAGCACAAGACCCGAATCTGGCCATCACCGCTTTGGACGATACCACCACCTCCGTTGATGAGAGGAACCTCAACTTCCGCAAAAGTGTTCAACGCTCATTGTCCAAATTATTGCCTCAGATTCCATCGCTGGGTGAGTTCGGGATCGGCCTACGCGATATTATGCCTTGGGTAATCCCTTCACGGTCAATGTTCATTCAGGTATTTTTTTGCCTTTCCGCTTGATGTCAGACGATGAGCTCACAATTGTCTCGTTTAATAGCTCTGAACTGACGAGGGCAAATACCTTCGTCGGGAAGCTTACATTTATGAGGGTATGATTGAGAAAGTAAAAGTGGACCGGTTGCATGCAGAGATTGATCTCGACGTTTTCGTGCCGTATTATTATGGCCTTTCAATGACTCGGGCTCTCTTGCGCTTCTCCTAGAAGACAGTGGTGATAGGCTCCCTTTCAGAAACTGGCAGGATTCTAATGATCTGAATCTGTACGTTCAGGCTTTTACTATCTTTGTGTTTTTCAAGCTCATGTCTTTCGATCTTTCTTCACAGCAAGCAAGAAGTATACAACAAAGTCGTAATTTTACATCAATTAGGAGTCCAACATGGTGACCTCATGCCCCGCAATGTTGTCGTGGATGAGGCGCGCGTACTCCGCCTTATAGATTTTCACCGGTCCCGCTTTCATGATTGCCAAGGCACGACGGTATGCCCGGAATTGGTGTCTTTTCGTGAAACGCTCGGGCTTTCAATCTAAAGGAGTGAATGACTGTTGTAAATTGTACTTTTAGTAGGTAGTAGTGCATCATGCATCCGACTGCTACGCCGATAATGGCCGTCTCAAAACCCATCTGCCTCGTTGATTCTCAAGAAATTATTAAAACATAATTTGTGCATTCATTCAGCAGTGGAACATGAATGTATTAGTTGTGTCCTTCACGACGTACTATTCATAACGTACAAGACCTGTGTCACTATCAATTCCAAGCACGAGTGTTTTGCTGTTGGCACCACCTCTTTCGGAGCGACTATTTGATGGTAGGTAGGGACGACGTCCTAAGTTATGTTTGTTTCCAAAGATCTATCACTGCCAATGTCATCGAAAGCGTCGATGGTGGTAATTTTACGCGCAATGCGTAACGTGTACCAGTGCATGGCTGCCTCAGCCTCGATGGAAGCAGCACTTTGAACAAAGCGACGGCGTGATTTAGACATATGAGAAGATTTTCAAGGTTTATTCTTCCCAAAATGCAAAAGGATTTGAAAGTATGGACGAGATTTACAACTTGTAGTAATGAGAAGGTGCACAGTATGTCGATAAAATCATCCTGAAGACTGATATGAGATCATTTTTCATCATTTAATATACAGTGTACTTGAAAAGTGTACTTTGTACTTCGTTTGTGTACTTTTTGACATATTTTTACTTTCAATTTATACTTTTATGCCTACTGAGTGCCAAAGATGCATAGTAACTGGGTGTACTTGCTTGATGTTAGGTACTCTGCAA
>MU790845.1:0-27275 GCA_027886635.1 Lentinula boryana | reverse complement strand
ACAGACCCCCTTTTGTCCAGTTTGACTGACTCACGTTGATCCCTTCGACCTCATCGTTACCTCGGTTCATCTCGAGAACCAGAGATAACATCATAGCATCACGAATGGCTTTTTGCCTATCCGAGGGAAGAGTTTCCATCTCAACATAGAGCTGCCAATGACGCTGGGCCTCTTTCAGAGTATGAATCGTTGAGAATTTGATGAGCGAACCATAAGCGGAACTTTCCCAGTCATTCTGGCTGTTCGAAAATTTGCAAAGCTTGTTACAGTGGGTCAAGAGTGTAGAATGTGTATGACGGTCAATCTTCAGATCGAAGAAGATATTCCACATCGTCGAAGAAGGGATCTTGTCGATTATCATTGTTACAAGAAAAATGTTTCTAGCTGGACCACCATCATTAATGATCCCAAATAGAAACGCGACACACACCGATGATCCCAGGATCTATATCGCTACATGTAATATCCAGATGCCGTTCTGTAGAATCAAGTCAGTTGCACATGAAGTGTTAAACATGAGTTACATCATGAGGAACGCACCGCTACGGTGATCTTCGTTGTACACAGTGAAAAGTACATTTCGAGGGTCGCCGCAGCCAAGTAAGAGAATATTCGCTGGAGTTCGAGGCGATAGATCCCGCGTCAGAGAAATTGTTGGAGTGTTCCCTATACCATAGAAATAGTATCTACCAGGCCAGTATAACGGTTGCGACATCGTTGAAAAGGAAGGTGCTGGTCAGAAACAAAGACCCCAGCTTGCCTACATCGTGAGGTGAATTTATACTCGCCGAATCGATTAGGATTTCACTTACGTGTGGTATACACATACTCGTGTTGCTGCGCTCACAAAATGGAAGCCATGTCAAGCTTCTTGAACGCGTTGGAAGCCGGGATAGGTGATTGGATCGAATCCAGACTTCCAGTAAGTATACGCTAGTGACTTTGGTCACAGTGGCGTAACCCCAGCTTGCGGTAGGCGGGAGCCAAAGTTATTCGAAAGGATTGGGCGCCTATTGTAGAATCATTGGCCATCTCTTCCACGTTATTTGTCGAGCGCAGTGCCTTTATTCACCTTCTTTACGACAAGCCAGCTACCCAGGTAATATTTGCTGAATACACTGGTTGACGATGGGGATCTGTGCGCGGAAAAACCCAATATGAAGCTCGGCTGTTCCGAACTGTCAAGTCTCAATGTTTAACAGCTGGCCTTTCCTTTCCTTTGTAACCACCATCTACTCTACTCAAAATACCTTGGCGATGGGAAATTTCCACGACGAGATACCTTCGTTTCTCATTTCTTGGATACAGAAGCAAGAGGTTTTCTGGGTTGCGACGAGTCCACTCAGTGCAGATGGTCATGTCAACGTCTCTACGAAGGGTCTGAAGGGTACCTTTCATATCATTGACTCGAAGAGAGTATGGTATGAGGACTTGACAGGAAGCGGTTCGTTTCAAAGCTTACTTCATTGATTTACACTGGTGTTGAGAACCTTCCTTCTCGCCAACTCATAGGTGTGGAAACTATATCGCATCTACGAGAGAATGGTCGTATTACCGTGCTTTTCAATGCCTTTGAAGGTCCGCCGAGAATTGCACGACTGTTTGGCAAAGGTGATAAAGAGAAATAACAGGTGACTTAATTTGCACTCATGCTCCCACAGGTTTTGTACATGAATTCGGCACGCCTGAATACAATGAGCTGCTTCCGCCTGACTTGCGAAAGCCTGGGTCCCGAGCAGTGATCATAATTGACGTAGAGAAAGTGGGAACTGTGAGTTCAGAATCTACTGGTCCGTGTTACTGCTTGGTCTATCAATTGAACTGGTTCTCCAGTCCTGTGGATATGGAGTACCTTTTTTCGAATTCAAAGGTCATCGCGATACCTATTACAACGTTGCCTCACGTTTTGAGCAAGCAGATCTTGCTGCGCAACAAGAGGACACGGTCAAGCCGACCGACCTTGATTCTTTGCCTCAAAAAGGCTTGCGGCATTACTTCTTATCCCATAACTTAAGTAGTATAGATGGTCTTATAGGCTTGACCGTTGCACACGAAACACCTCGGGCTTGCAACATCATCGTGAAAGAAAAGTCGCATATTGGACGGCTTTCGACTAGCTTAGCGAAAAGACTCGGAATGGATGGCTCAAATGACCTGTCAAAGATACTGGACCTGCGTTTTCTTGCGGGCACTATCATGGGACTTGTCCTTGCCACATTGTATTCCAGATTATTTACTGCGTTAAAGTGTTGATACAGCTACTAGTAATAGCAATTGTATAGGTCACTGTGATGTAAAAGATTCGGTCCGCATCCGAGGAGTTCGGGATGTAATCCGCGACTTGTTCATTTCTGAGTCATCGTCTTCATCGTCTTCATCGTCTTCATCGTCTTCATCGTCTCTATCTAAACTTTCGTCTGTCTAACCATGGGTCGATTCTTCGATGAAATTCCCAACTTTCTCATAACATGGCTCGAGCAACAGCAAATGTTCTGGACAGCCACAGCTCCTTTGAGTGGAACCGGGCACGTTAATCTCTCTCCAAAATGTACCAGAGGAACATTCCATATCGTTAATCCGCAGAAGGTTTGGTACGAAGATATGAGCGGAAGCGGTGCGTGCACTCTCGTCAAAGACCAATGTATCTTCCGGCTTTGTACAAATTTGGTCAACCTTTAGGTGTCGAAACAATATCCCATCTAAAAGAGCCCGGAAATGGAAGAATCACGGTCCTTTTTCATGCTTTCGAAGGTCCGCCTAGGATTTGTAGACTTTTCGGTACAGGTGCATAACAGGTATCTCCATGAATTTTGAATTCGTCTAACCTTCTTCGTTATAGGCACTGTCTACGAGTACGGGACGCCTGAATATAATGAGTTCATCCCGAAAAATCGCCTTCCCGGGTCGCGTGCTGTCATCGTTATAGATGTGCACAAAGTTGGGACGGTAATTTTGGCTTCTTATTCTTCACGAA
Source organism: Lentinula boryana (assembly GCA_027886635.1). Classification (NCBI taxonomy): domain Eukaryota; kingdom Fungi; phylum Basidiomycota; class Agaricomycetes; order Agaricales; family Omphalotaceae; genus Lentinula; species Lentinula boryana. The sequence continues at coordinate 24,301 of MU790845.1, read as the reverse complement.
TCACTACCTTCTCACTTCTTATCAGTCTTGCGGATACGCTATCCCGTTTTATGAATTCAAGTCCCATCGAAATCAATTGTTACAATGGGCCCAGAAAAAGGAATCTACAGACAACGACTTTCTCGAAGAGTATAGCGAACCCTCTTCGAAAGGCCTGTATTCGTATTGGAAAGAGAATAATGCCAAAAGTATCGACGGAATCCCGGGCTTGGATAGCAAGACATTTAATGTAGCAATCAACCCTTTCAAGACAGGTGCCCTCTCATACACTTCTGACGATAAATCGATGGCCACTTCTCGTAGAACTAGCCCACTGACTAATTTGCTTGGGACGAACGGCATTTTGGACTCGAAATTCTTGACGGGTGCTGTCCTTGGAGTCCTTGCGACTTCAATGCTGGTACGCTATGTATAACTGTTGCCGGTGCAGATAAATTTCCAGAAGAATGCTGTTCATGTTGTACTATCACTCCAGCTGTCTTTCTATTTGTAGGTTTGAATGTATTCTGAAATACTACGAATCAGAAATAAATCAAATTGGTCTGATACTCAACCTTCTAGGTACCATAGGCTTTCAATCCAAAGCGCTTTTCAGAGCTCGATACGTGTATACCTACACATCGCCTGCTACCTTAACTTGAAAGTGCCAAGAGGTAAATATTTTGCCTTTGGGAGATTGCTCGCTGCAATCCTTAGACATTGTTCGGCACGAGATTGATTTTCCGGGCGGTCCGATTTTCAAGATCGTCAAGTAACAACCTGCACAAAAGAGACGAGGAAACACACCATCTAAGTGGTAGTATGGCTATGACCTTCACGCGCAATTGCATGTCATTCAATGAAACCCGACAGGTACGTACCCCCATTGTCCCCGGCTTGATGCACGAGTTCCTGTTTCTCCGATCCCCCTAGTCAATGGAAACCTTCGACTCCTAGCAAGATACTCTAGACCTACCTATTGGCACGTATCATTGGGTCTTGTTGCGCTTAATTTACTCGTAGGGCATCGTACCACGTCATTGGTGAATAGAGGCCTCAGCTACTAGGCCCGAAAACTCGACAGGCTATCAACGCTGCTACCACTACTCCGTATGTACGTGCAATTCAGAATCGGAGAGATATCTTTCAGATGTCTATATGCTTACCGGTAGACTCAAACTCGGATTCTGGCTCTGCCAGTCTATGTAGCCGCAGTACCGTTCCACACACGGTGATTGCGAATGATGGACCGATCCTTATATGCATCAGGCGGTCCCTACGCGGTGCTCATTATTAACAAGGTAATGTCTGAATGTCTTCTTCCTTCCATTCTTCCCGCACCGGTGTCTGGAATTGATGGCATGCGATTATTGATGAACAGAAATAGGGCGAATAAATTTGTGTGATACTTGAACCTGATCAATTATACTTAGGGTATATATGGACGTGACATACACCGAGTTTCGTGTTTCTTTTCCCTGCGTTTATCTCTGCCCATTCTCAGTGTGAAGAAGCCTGATCCACTCCCTTCGACTTGCAAAATGGCTGCGAATTCCGATACTTCAACCTCTGGGATTGACGTGTCTGCGATTTTTGCACCGTTTTTCTGGGGTGAGTTATGTCGATTGTACTCGCAGTAATGCATTATGCTAAGCTATTTCTCCCTTACTCAGGTTTCTTCGTTTCGTTATTGTGAGCCAGATGAACTCCATTGAGTTTTTCTTCAGAGCTAAATGTAATTCAAATCATCTCAAGCTTAGGTGGCATCACGATTGTGCAAGCGTATATGTACTTTCCTCATCCTACTGATAAAATGAGCGTCCAGATTATCGTGCGTCCTTCAGTTTCTTGGCTCAAACTCCATGGCTGACTAGATAATCCATGGGCGCAGGCAGCGACCATGCTGTACGTTTGGCTTCTGTCTTTCAAGATCTTTTTGTCTTAACGCATGTCATTACGCAGGATACTGGACCTAATTTCTTCAGCCCTTGTGGCGCAATCACTGTATTATTATTTGATTCCTCACTTCGGGTCTCTTGCACCGCTGCAATTCATCACTCCGTAATTATTTTCTCCAACCAGAATATCCAGCTCGATGTCTTACGTATTATTCATCTTACAGTGAGCTGTCTGCCGAGTGCTTAATATCAGGGATCTTGACCTTCATGTAAGTGCTCACTGTCGAGAACGCTTCGTCTGTTTGCTCACAACTTCGCTAGTTCTCAAATGTACTTCGTCTATCAAATCTACTCAGGTAAGGCGATTCTTTTTTACTTCCATCTAAGTCTGTACACCCGAATCATTGCATTATGTGTGCTAGTGAGACGGGTCGGTGTCCTAGCCTGGACTGTAATCGGGGTTCTGGTGAGCCAGTAGCCTGTGTTACAACATGATTCTCGATGCTGAGCAGACCCTACTGCTAGACTCTATTTGCTATTCTTACGTTTGGTGTGTAAACATTACAAAACTTTCGCAGACTTGGGCATAGCTCTAACTCCATACTTGCTCCATTATCGGCAGTCGGAGGTATAGGTAAGCTCCGTCAATCACCACTAACATATGCTTCCACTGAACCGAACTGCCTGTGATTCCCATGCTACAGGCTGCGTTGCCACGATGTATGTGTTTGCATATGGCGTTCTCGCAGATCGTAACAAGGATTTTGCAGTACGTTTAAACGTTTGATGGTTCCGAACATATCTGATGAAAATTTGTTCTGTGCTTTCAGATCTTTTTTGGACTTGCCAAAGGGTTTGGAGCTGTGACCGATATCATGGCAACGATTGCGATGTGTACATTTCTTTCGAATGCGAAGACCGGTATCAGACAGTGAGTTACTAGCCGGACTCATCACGGTTACCCATGGAACTCAACTAACTTCAAATTTGTAGAACTGACAATCTGATCAAGAACCTGATTCAATATATCGTTGAACGAGGGGGAGTGGTAACGCTAATTCAGACACTTCTTTTGATCACTTTCTACGCTGCTCCCAATAAGCTATACTGGTCAGTTTTCTGTAGCTCTGTATCGCCGAATTAAATTGAATGACCTTTCCCCTCGTTAATAGGTTGGCGTTCCACATCAACGTCACTAAGCTGTATGCCAATACTTTCTGTGAGTGCTCGGATTCAAAATTACTGCTAATCAATACTAACGGGGGATATCCATTGGCCGAATAGTCTGCATGTAAGTCGTTCAGTTCAGCTCCAGATCTCGCTGATTGTTCAAATTATTCATGTACTTTCCAGGCTGAATGCTCGAAAAAGCCTATGGAAGAAACACGCAGCAAACAACAGAACGACTACAATGGCCTCTAGCATCATGACCAACGGGATCGAATTTAGAACTAGCAGATTTGAAGACGTGGCTGAGAGATCATTCGCGCTTACACCCATCCAAATATCGGAGGTTAGCTTTCCCTTCAGCTTCCTCTGCATGTCCCGCTGCTTGTCGAGTTTTTGGATTGTTGATTTCACCTTTCACAGGACCACAAGGAATACCCGGAAATGCCTACAATCACCCAGACAGTGATAATATCCACTTCGTAGGGTGTCGCCAGTGCTATCTTTTCTTGCACATATACATGACATGGTGTATAATAATGGCTCTATGGAGAGCTGTACATATTTCATAGTACTAATTATTGGAAAACTTTGTTTAGCTATTGCGATGTACAGCTATGCCGTCTCGCTCTCGTTTGCTTTTGTAACAACTTCTCCCTCTCCCCAAAATGATCCTCAACTTTCAACAGTAGTTACATCGATTTCGCCTCTATCTCTTGGAAGTCGTTTAACACCATCCTCAATGTTTAGCCTCAAAGGCTTCCAGGAGAAGTCTTAATACAGGTCATACAGGCCAAACTTGCCGTCTCTTTTTCCTCTTCTCACACCGTACTGCTGACCTTGTAGTGAGTCCTTACGAACAAGAATCAGAATGGCAAAACCAAGTACTCTGGACTCGGAGTGAGCATAATTTCAAGTAGCCACACAATCTAGTTCCATAGCTAAGTAATATCATAAAGGACTCGTAGGTGAAAGAGAGACATGGGTGTGGGAAAGCTGTAAGCTTCTCTCAGCGCCCACTTGCCAATATACCTATCTACGCGGGCGTACACTTAAAGCTCCGAATCCATATGGAGATAGGATCACGTCTTCCTCGGCGAGTAGCACAAAATGCTATAGGAAATGCTGGGTGGCTGCATCTCGTCTCACAGTGCTCGCAGGGCCAGGATGCATGTCAAATTCGGAAATGTTATCATCCCGAGATTCAAGGAAAATATCTGCGTAGATTGGACAGAAGAAATGCTATAGTTGATCATTAACACCATGGCTCAGAAATCGAGATTACACAAGAATCTCACACAAGAGATTTTGTGGTATAGAATTTTAATCGCTTATATCTTATCAAGAGTACACTTAACCTAAAAAGGAAGTACTCCGTCGACTAAACAAGAAAAAATTGAATTCGCCTCGATCGTCAACCGAATCTCAGCACACACCGACATACACAGCCTATTAAGTGACCCTCTTTCTCCTTCGCTTTTACATCCCTTCGCCAATTCGAATTTATTGACTGAGCTCCAAAGAAAACGACATTCCGTCCTTTAACTTTTGTTTTCATTTACGGCTAAGCGACTTCAGGAGCTCTGTCATTTTGACAGACGAAGGTGAGCGTTATCCGATTAGCAATTATCCAGTACTTACAATATGCTGTAACCCTAGGTATAGTCCTTCATTTAAAATGAGGCTAGAAAAAAGTTTCGATGTCCCAATCGACAATGACTCAAGGAAAGACCTTCCCGTCAAAACCGTTTCTCCAGCTTCCTCTCTTCCGAGACGATGGATTGACAGAGCAGTACTCCGTTAGAGAGAGCATCAAGCGGTCTTACGCTAGAGCAAGTGTCATCGCGCGCGCATATGGTTTGAGACTTCCGTTTGCCTAACTCTACGTCAACTGATAAAATTACAGAATTCACCTTGGATGACATTCTTCATATGAGTGACAAGCTATGGGATCTACACGCTGATCCCGTATCATCGATAGACGCAGCAACTACAACGATCTTGACTATACATTACAACCTCGCAGTCGGGACGCTTGCGCCGCTTCTCTCTACTCGACCAGACCTTGCCGCATTGACTCAAAAGCTACTAAATTTTGAAATAGTGTGAGTGACCTTCGGAGCAAATTTCCTATGACTGACTGATTAAACGAGCTCCTTATTCAGAGGACAGTTCATGTTGACGGAGGTCGAGCATGGCCTCGATGCCCGTCAAATCGAAACAACCGCAACACTTCTTCCTGACGGTTCGCTTGACCTGAACACCCCCCACCCAGGCGCAGCAAAGTCAGTCGTGCTATTTCATGAACATTAAACTGAGGATGAACGATATTGATTTTTTTGCGTTGGCAGATATATGCCCCCTGTCACAACGATTTCCGCGATGCCCACTATAGGTGTAGTCTTTGCACGTCTGATAGCCGAAGGAAAATTCTATGGAATTCGACCAGTCTTGGTATCCCTAACCGATGGGAAAGGTATGTGTAAAGGAGTTAGTTCGAGGTGAGTGAAGCCTATCTTTAGCCAGTGCGTAACCATAAAATGGGATTTTTCGCGAAAGGATGGTCCCTCCACGTTCGGGCTCAAAGCCGCTCGATCATAGCATGACCACCTTTGACCATGTTCGACTGCCTCCTGGAAGTGTTATCGGCTCGCTTGAAGAGTCGGTCGATGTACGGGGAGACTTCTTGAAGAGTATCTGGAGAATTTCCACCGGAGGTCTTGCTCTATCACTGGGCACCGTGTCATTTTTATCCGTTGGAGTATACATCGCCGGCAAATACAGTCTTCGAAGGATGGTCAGTGGGCCGGCAAAGGGCAGTAAGATGCCCATCATCGGCTTCCGAACACAACAACTTCCTATTCTCCATGGATTGGCACAAATACACGTTTTGCAAGCTCTATCGAAAGTCGCTATACCACTGTTCCGAAATCAGAACCTTCATATGTTTGTTAGACACGGTATCTCGACAATATTCAAGGCAACGGCACTCCAACACTGTCAGTCAACCTTGCTTGCCCTCGAGGAGAGGTGCGGTGCACAAGGTCTCTTTGGTTATAATCAGATCGTGCGAGGTCATGTCCGTATTCTCACCGTCTGAAAGGACGAACAAAGCATGCTGACCCACATTTTAGGCTGATATGAGAGGCGTATGCATCGCGGAAGGCGATATATTAACTATCAGCATCAGTAAGTCGGCGTCCAGTCTATCCTTGAAGAAGCATGTTACTTACCTATGTCGAAAGGGCTTATATCTGAGCTCTTACAAGGAAAGTACCGTCTCCCGGAGCCCAAGTATCCTGACTGCCTGCTATACAAGCACGAGCAAGGGCTCTGGAAAGAAGCGAGAGATCGCTTTTCTAATCTCAGCGGAAATCATCGAAGCGAGGAATTCAACAACGCGATACTCCCACTTTGCCGTCCTCTTGTGGAGTTCATCGGTCACCGAATGGCGTACGAAGCTGCCGTTGACCTTGGGGTCAATCCTCTCCTTGTTGAACTTTACGAGGCGGGTGCTATCAGGCTAGACTCTTCATGGTATGTGGAGAACGGGCTAATGAGCCGTGCCGAGCAACATGATCTGGAAAGTGCCGCCGCAAACAAAGTCCTTCCAGATCTGGAACGCTTTTTGCATGATCTGGAGGCGGCTGAATATGCTACGGCTCCTATAATTTCAGAGGAAAGGTGGAATGGATTCGTGAGTGGGCTACCGCAGTTTGTAGGAAATTCGGAGCCGTTAGGGGAGCTTTGGGTTGCTTCATCGAAGAAAAACGAAACATGCGTGATTGTATAAATATAGAGTTTAGACTTGCCATTTTTGTAATAGAACATAATAGAGCTTCGATAGCCCTCTGCATTGACTCACTGAGCGACATGAAAGGTGCGTCTTCCTTTATCTAGTACGCCACAACTTTTCGAAGTTTTCTTTAACGTTTCGTCCTACGTTTTTCCTGCGTCAAATTTTTCCCATGGCTCCTTCACCATCCGAACTCAGAAGCGTCTTCTCTGTGAATTTCACAGGGCGCGACAGCGCTATCCTATATCTTTTGTACAACTTTCCTTGTTCTGCTAATTTGCTTGTTTAAGTATGTACGTACAATCGAATGCGCACTGTGTCGCGAGCAATTATAATGTCTTCGATTTCTCACAACTCCTCCAAATTCAGACAGCAATCTGGCCTAAAAGTCCGGAATACAGCTCTGTTTCAGCGTGCAAATGTTGATTTATAGCATTTGATAAACAATCATACTCCTAACCACAACTTTACTGGCCTTGAAGGATGTCTGCCAATTTCTCCGCCGTCGCTATTACCGCTGCTGCCTGCAATATCTGTCAGGAATCGGCTTGCAAAACACTCAACCATCACAGGGGGCTTACACAATGTCCAGAAACCATAGAAGGAAACACAGATGCATCGCAAATGCGCAAACCATCGACACCATGCACCTTGAGCTCACTGTTCACAACGCCCTGATCTTCAGAAGCAGACATACGACAGGTACCCATTGGATGGTAGAGCGTTTCAAGTCGTTCAGCAATTTCTTGCTTGAGTCGATCATCGCTGTAGTCGTTTAATTTGCCATCAAACGTTGGGTCCTCAAAGTCGATGTGTGAGGCCATCGGTTCCGTTTTCTGGATCTGGAGAGCGAACCTGATTCCTCGCAGTATCCTCTCAATATCGTGGTTGACTTGCAGATACCTAGTTTAGATAATTAGCACAGAATATTCGCGGTATGGACTTTCTGTGCTTACTTAGGATCGACAGAAGGATCAGTCCACGGGTCCGAAGACTTCAAAGAAACGAAACCTTGGCTCGATGGCCTGTGAGATGCTGAGTCCCTTATCGCCACCAAGTTCGAGAAATATTACCTCAGGAGGACGACGTGTGTTGCAACAGTGTATTCATTGAAGAGGAAACCACCGTGATCCTTGTATGACAAAGGAGTAGAAAAAATTTCGATGTCGGGGCTGTCAGGACCGGATGTGGTATCGTGAAGTTTGTCTGGATAATCTTTGCGTGGAAAGAGATTGGGATCATCAGTTCGAATGAAGGCTGCTGTCTCGCCCCACTAAAAGGAGGCGAATCGGTTTGTTTCATTGAAAGAAAAAAGGATTGATGTGCTTACATTGATTGCTAGAGGGCCAGTATGGAAGAGAAGATATTGTAGGGTCGCCAATACGTATCGAAAAGTTTGTGTCAATCCTTTCGGCATGAGGAATACAGGGGCAAGCTGCAGCTTGTCTTTAAGGTGGATATCGAACACAGGATGATCTTGCAGATGCGCGCCAACTTGTTCAAAATTTTTCACGACAGGTATGTTGTGTTGCCGAAGTTGGGATGCGGGACCAATACCTGAGAGCATCAAGATCTGTGAACAGTAGCAGGAGTTACTGACAGGTTTCGTCTTTTATGTGAAGATGGATACGCACGTGAGGAGTATGGACGGCTCCGGCACTACAAGCATGGCAAGGTTATGAAGTAAGGGCCAAAGAAGCAGGATCACTCACGCTAAGATAACGTCTTTGGTTGTGAATGCATAGTATCTAGTTCCGCCTTGGGTGCTCTGCATCTGGACTCCAACAGCTTTCGGCCGATCAGTCGATGAATCCAGTACGAGTTTCGTCACTTTCACTCCAGTGGCTACCTTGAGATTGGACCTCGCAAGTACTTGAGACGTTAAATAAGCTGTTTCTGTGGACACTCTTGTCGCCCTTTCATCGATGTATGTCACTGAAAAAGACGTAAAAACAGAACGGCATGAGCACTAAAGCGAAACACCCACTCAACTAAGAGATGATGAAGTGTAAGTGAAGACATTTTTCACCAAAAACGGGATTCACTCACTCGATTTACACCTAATGTTCCTTTTCCATTGTCAAAGTCTGCGCAGAATGGAACACCCAAAGCTTGTGACGACTTGATAAAGTCTTGACCAAAGCGGGTGTTATAGTGGAAGTATCCCACTCGTGTGGGCCCATCCGATCCTCGTAGCAAGTTATCGACTTGGGGATAAGCAGGATCCGCTACAACGCATTCGAACTTGCGGAAATAGCTGGAAGAACAATGGGAATTCTTGAAACAAACCGACCTGGAAGTATCACTTGCCGACCAAATTCATTCCACGACCATGTTTTGTCGTTGGTTATGGTCGCCCACTCGTCGTAGTCCTCTGGAGATCCATAGTGGGCACTGCAAGAAATGAATTATACAGTGGTTCATGAATGAAAGGATGTAGGCAGTCTTACATTTGTGCATTGATGGACGAGGCTGAGTTTGGGGAATCAGTCCCGTTATATTTCGATACTGGGGAATTGCATATGCGTACATCCGCCTAGCAACTTCCCTGATATAAGATGATTAGCACCTGCAAGATTGCTAATTCTCGGTAACGTACCACGAGGCCAGAACTTGGTTTTCCCCCCTAAACCTTCCTGAGGATCTGTGTATAGCTGGTATGCATGCTCCGTCCTGAATAGTTGAGAATATGCTGCCGGTGTTTGACTGAATGGTATGGTCTTGCCGCTGTCAATCAACTGGTGTTGGTAAATCGTAGTCGGAGTGGAAGATAAGCAACCTGCCGCCTGTTTCCACTAAGAGAACTCTCGTGGCCTTATTCTCGGATAGTCTCGAGGCTAAAACGCAGCCAGCAGTACCTGAAAGTAAGTGGGCTATATATAGCATGACCTCTGTGAAAAACTGAAATGCTTACCTCCTCCCACGATAATGAAGTCATATTCGGCCTCACGTTTGGTTGAATCCGTGGTTGCGACCTAGCAAATGAGCAAATGGATCACTCTACTATGTAGAAAACGGTCCAGACGAATACCTTTGCTAGGTCGGTAATGAGTGCCATTTGTCTTGTCCTGAAGCAATGGTTGATTTAAAGGTGCCAAGTGCACCACAGTTCAAAGACACTACTGCTTGATATACCAGTTCACGTATTATATAGGTTGTGCAATGTGCACACATGCGCCTCGAGTGTTTGTGGTCCTCTCCGGGGAAATCAATGATTCATGTTGTTGTTTCTACTGCGGGCTTCACACCAGGATGAGTAAAAAATCCGTCGAGCGGAAATAGCAGCTCGAAGTCACGTGACTTCCATACTTCCATACATGGTTTATCGGTAGTCACGTGATATTTCAGATTAGCTTTATAAGGATAATCAATGTATTTCAGCCGCTATTGCTGCTCGAAGGATATTTTACTAATTGCCGTGTGCTTCCAGCTTCCTGGTTCATCACATAATCAAACTTCGGAGTTACAGGGTTTTGCATACTTAATTATTTAGAGGTCTTTGATTTTTTTTCTCGTGTTTATTTGTGCTTGCTTGGTGTGTCGCGAGGCAATTTGGTTGCGGTGATGCGTTTGCGCTGTTCCCATGTCGTTTGAACTCAGATTTCTCTCAATCTTGAATCTAGCTCTGCGACCTCCTTGATTGGTCGATTTTCTTTGTTCTTCCAAGCTATGATATGTTTCCGCAGGTCGAGGCTTAGACTGCGCATGGAGTTTTGGGTGTAGGCTCTGGTGTACGGCCCTCGGCAGATTAACGTCACAAATCAACACGAGTAAAAATTCGAGGACCTCTGAATAATTATGCAAAACCCTGTATCAGTATGTGCGTTCTATCCCTGACCTCCGAGTCAAGCTGGCTTTTGACCTCATCATCATTCAAAACTCTCAAACAGAGTATCATTGGCTTTCGAATACAGCCTGGGATCCATTCGGAATTATCCTGTGTCTTCCTATGGTTGTTTGGCTCCAGTATCTGCTGTCAATATCGGTGTTTATTGGTGCTTCTAGGACCCCAAGGAAATTTCGAGCGCAAAGTAGTCTGCACCGGCACTGCTACGTGTAATTCTTTTTTGATTTCTCCTATCTCAAATCTATTCTCAGGGTGTGCGTATGTATCAATGTATCATTACGTTGGCTCTGTTTCTGTTCCGTGCGATTTCCCTTCCTGTGCACTCCAAACCTTCATCCTATATCCTACCGCCTATGATGAAGGCAATATCATGGCTCACATTACTCCCTAACTCCTTCGACGAGAAGCAAGTTCTGTAGACTTGAGCCCCACAGTCGGTGCTCTGGAAATTGGGAATCTACTCGCGACCCAGTATTTCTTCAGCATCATCACTCTTCAGACTTAGTGGAACATTTCCTAATGATAAGTCTCTGGTCAAGATTTTCTTGCTTCTGCAAATCACTCCGTATAACTCATCTAATCCAAACTTTGCTGCGGTTTGTGAGGATGTTTCCGATAGTCTAGGGAATATGGAGATTCACGTTCCATGTGCAATTAGTGCCTTGGAATAGATATCTACAGTAACTGATTTTGGCCAGCCACAACTTTTTGTTTGAAGAATTGATTACCATTGTCAGTGTGTTTTTACTAAACAAAACATCGATCGTGAAGTATTGACAACTTTTGTATGGTTTCTTCATCATACGTGTGCAACGGCTCTCAAAAGTACACAGGCTAATCGTACATTTCTTCTGGATGTGTCTTTGAATGTACACGTTAACATGTGAAATGTAAGAGCAGTTCAAGTTGATGATACCCTGGCAATCACTCATGCACTTTCTTCCTTCTACGGTGTATTCCAATTCCATGATAGTCTCGTGTGAATCTCCTTTTCTTTGCTATGATGTCGCACTAAGCCTTTGTCCAGCCTCAATTCTCGGCTGGCGACGTATCTGGATTCAACGCCATGACACTGCCACTGTCTACTTGTTATTGGTAAAGCTGTCAACCAAATGAACCCCATTAGATCCAGCCGCCTTTGTCTGTATACATTGCGGGGAAGTACTTACAGTTTGGAGGATGGTAGATGGAGAAGATCAAGACAACAAAATACTCATTATACGTTTTCGAACTCAACGACATTCTTATGTTAGGGTGCTTTATGTTATGAAAATTCGTCAAGGTGACTTACGCTCTCTAATGAATACCATACTAACAAGAAACTTTTTCCAATTTTCACTCCCGTCGTGATCGATAGCTTGAACGGACCCTCAAAGTTGCACACCACAGTGAATGGGAGAACCAGCGATAATGCTCACCTTACCCTACCCGTTTAGAAAGTGGATTCGAAAGATTTAGTAAACCCGGAACACGGGAAAGGTTTATAATCAACGGCACCGTATTCGCCAGGTATGCTTGAGAGGCGTTTGAAACACGAAATGGTTCAAGAACGGTTCGTCATGACATGGCTCATTGACGTCTGTAATAGGAGATATCATTTGATGTTTTTTCTCCTGAAGGTTGGGACAGGTGGTAGGCTCACATAGATTGTGAGCGTGATAACGAGGGAATGAAGAGCAGATCAATCCAGGCTCATTAAAATCATAAGTCTTGACATGTAGTCTGAAATACGCACAAACTTGGAAACCAACGAGTGGAAAGGAAAAACTAATTGCACATTCTTGTTTGAGGAAGTCTAGAGCATTCCCATGGGCAGGCCAGGGGGTAGATGTGGAAGCTTTCTGACATGCTTCGGTGGGTTCAACTTGCCCCGATTGTGATTGTAGAGCGAGCAAAGTAAGCAATCGGTCATTCATCTGTTTGGTAAGGAGCGCGCACAGTTCTCCAGTCAGAGCCGTAAGCATTAGTTGGTACCAAAGTCAGTTACGAGAGGTACTCTAGGAACAATGGAAAATGGACGAGAACAAAAAGGTAGCTGAACAATAAGAAAAGAAAGTAATAAGCGCTCGGACTTCTATTCTGGGTTAACCGACATTTTTTACCACCAATTTGGCATTGTCCTCTGTTTTTGGTGTTATGGTCAGAATCGTATAAGAGCCTCTGCCTCAAGCGATTATGCACCCCAACTCAAAGTACTATTGCAAAGAACTACCCTGTTCAACGCTTTGCTCGCGACACCACCGCTTCGTAGCCGACGTGCTTAACTTATCCTGAACTTATCTTTGCACAACATCGCACATCGCACTTACTATCTAATGGACTCATTCACCTCCATGTCCTCCTTCTTTACTGTGTCTCCTCCCGGCCCAGTGGATGCTTTCATCAAATATGACTCCTCCGTATTGGAATCCCCTTCTGCGATACCGCTCGACTCCGAACATGATGGAGAAGGTGTCGCAGACACTGGATTCTGTGTCGTTGCCTGACACACCAGTCTCCACGCATTTCCTTCAATGGACACCATGACCCTGGTCAGTAGTGTAATACCTATTTGGTCGTAGCCCGATTCTCATAGGTGTTCCTAAAGGTCCAGCCACGGTTTTCGCTGACTTACCGTTTCAACGTGCCTCGTCACGCAATCCGTCCCCCACTCCCCTCGTCTACCTCGCCGCTGCTGTGCTGTTGACCAGTGCTCGTTCTCGTCATGCATTCAAGCATCACATTATGAAACCGACCATCAAACTAATTGCTGGCGGTCCTCGTTCTTTCCTTGTTTTATCTACCGCTGTACCCTGTCTCTCTTTTGCTTGAGTTTTTTTTTTCATGGTTGTATCCCTTATGTAGCCGTACACAACTTTTGGCTTGAATTATTGTAGTTCTACCGTTTGCGATTGTGCATGCTCGGGTACTACGTTTCGACCTTCATATATTTGCATTGACGTCAATTAACTATCGTAACGGGGCCGCAGATATCAAGATAATGGTAGCCAGTGAAGAGGTCAATTGATCGAGCAAAGTGAGCGGACTTTCCGAGCTTGCAAAAGCTCTCATTAGGCGGCTACCCCTACCACCTGCATTTCCGACTTTGCAATACTACCACTGAGCGCGCATAGGAATGGGACCTGCAACTGATCGTGCGACCACTGGGATCAGCCAGCGTACCTGACTTGTTACTGCGAGGGTGGCTCAGGCGGGGATGCTGCCGGGGAGAACCATTCAGTAGAGGCTGGGTCTACAATTGACCAAGTATCGACATTACCGCTCACCATTTCAACAATGACAAAATTAATCGCACACAAGAGACGGCAGGCGTTCCCTACTGTTCTTGATTGGTTCGGTTCTATCTAGAAGTCACCGTAAGACAACCACTGCCGTGGATTTGCCTACAGTGATAAGTATTTATATCTACTCAAAGTACTGTGACCACTTCATACCCTGCTCTTAACAACGGAGGGCCTGCTACTTTCCGGTCGCTCCTCACAGATAAAAGGTAGTTGTCACCAATGCCGAGGGAGAGTGGGGGAAATTTCCCTTGAAGAAATGGGGTCAGCTGTAGTGCAATTCCCGTTGGCGGAAACCTCTACATAGGACTACTGCCGACAGTTTATATATTTTCGCTCCTTGCTTTTTTGAAGAAGTAAAGATTACATTGTACTGTGGATATGATAACAGGGGAAGTCGAAACGGTGTAAATTTCGGCACTGGTATGTACCACGATAATTTTGAAACTGTGCCGAAATGTTGGAAGATATTGCCTATTGCCTAATTGTCCTGGACGGTTTACTTGTATTTGGGCGTAGGGAACCAGTTTGAGAGAACTTAGAAGGTTTTTCCAATTGGATATAACAAAGCCAAACAGGTGTGACCTGCAGAACTGCAGCTCGGCAAATATCGGCACTACTACCGGCACGGCATGAGCGGAATATGACAGTCACAAAAATTCCTCATTGTCCTCGAACAATGAGGCTTTCCATTTTGAGGGAACAAAGAGCGACAACTTGAAAAAGATGCAGGTAGCGATTGGTTTCTTTCATCCGCTTCCTCAGTGCCTCAGACTATGCCTGCGTCTGATCCTACTTTTCCACTTTTCTCATTCCTCGCTTTCCTGGGATTTATTCTTTGTGTGATTCCCTTGTCATGGCATCTCCAAGCATGGAACTCCGGAACTTGCGCCTTCATGATCTGGACTGGGCTCGCTTGCCTCATTACTGGTATTAACTCGATTATCTGGGCTGATAACGCTTTAAATATTGCTCCGGTCTGGTGTGATATCTGTGAGTCGCAAAACGAACTAGACCAAAAAGACGCTGATGGGTCTCCAGCTAGTCAACTAATCCTTGGTGCGAGTATTGGCATACCAGCCTCCACGTTGTGCATCAGCAGACGTCTTTATCGAATTACTTCCACTCAGACGGTCTCAATCACCCGCGATGATGTGAGCTCGCTCTACAGGGTTTTTTTCTCATTCTCATAATGATCGTCCAGAAATTACGGGCGATCTATACCGACATTTCAATCGCGCTCGGAATTCCAATCTTGTTTCTTATTTTGCGTAAGTGGCTCTCGAGCATGTTTCAGTGATTTTTCATACTCATATACGTTCTAGACATTGTTGTTCAAGGTCATAGATTCGACATTCTCGAGGAATATGGCTGTACCAGTGTCACTTACAACACGCTCCCGGCATACTTCCTTTACTACATATGGCCAATTGCTATCGGACTTGTATCTCTGATTTATTCCAGTACGTATCTCTGCGTTCTCTACCGTCACCACTCTAATTCCTCAATGCGCCCAGGTCTTATTCTGCGAACATTTTACATGCGACGAATTCAATTCAATCAACTTCTTTCATCCAATAGCATGATCAATCCTAGCAGATATCTTCGGTTGATGCTCCTTGCTCTGATTGACATTATGTGCACTCTTCCTATCGGCATTTACACCATCTATATCAGCTTGAAGGGTTTGCCTTTGGCTCCATGGATCTCATGGGACGATACTCACTATGACTTTGGCTTTGTTCAACTAGTACCGGCCGTCATATGGCGCAGCGACTTCAGAACGTATATCTCCGTTCAGATAACACGGTGGCTCCCGGTAGCCTGTGCGTTAACCTTCTTCGCCCTGTTCGGTTTCGCTGAGGAAGCCATGAAGAACTACCGTAGGGTATTTTGGTTCTTTGCCAAACGTTTCAGGTTCCACTTCACATCGAATGGAAGGACGAATGATGGCAAGGGGAAGGGTGCACTTTCTGCGTATGTCACCTCATTACCTCGCTGCGATTTATGCTCACGTCGTTTGTTGATCAGACTCAAGAGCTTGAAACTGAGATCAAATGACAACGAATCGCTTCCAGTTTACGTGAACCCGACGAATCCTTCGACACAAAAATTACGGAGGAGCATTCTAGAGGCAGATGCTCGCTCGACCATCTATTTCCCTGATGACGATGACGTCGAACTAGGTCGCTATCCCAAGTCATTTTCCCATATCAACCCGGGAAGTGCTCCGTCTTCACCATCTTCTTCCAGCTCTTACGGACTTCCGACCCCCACTATGGCACCCCCATCATATGTTGATTCTGCGCACATCGATGCTGCCGGGCTCGCGCTCTCCAAACAAAGAGAACAAGGAGGTTCTCCCGCATCTGCCTCATTTGTATCACTCCCGGACATTATAGTGGGCACCCTGGAGCCCATTAGAGCTCCTTCGATGATATCCCTGCAGGGTAACGATAACCACGACCGAGAGGAAGACCATATATTTATCTCTGATGCGTATATTGACTCGCGGCCAACATCTCCGGCACCAGCGTCGATTTCACAACGTATACCGACGCCGATGCCGTTCACTGCTTCGGAGTTACTGACCCCGCCACCTCCTGCACTTGCTGTTAACCGACCGTTTTCACCTCCAAGCGTTTATCTAGCGGCTCAGTCTCACAGGGATAGGCATGACGCACGTCATGGAATCTTAGTGACTGTACACACGGAGTCGTCTCGAGAGTCACTTTCACCGGAAGCCTGTTAAACATCAACAAAGCTCCGTATCAAACTTACTATGCAGGTCATCCTTCCTCTCTACCTCAAAAGTCAAGGACTCAGTCTGTTCGTCTCTCATCTGTCTTTTCCTGATTTATACGACAAGCCACACATTCGCAATTCACCACTCCTTTCTCGCATTTATTTCACGACGATCTATGATCGGCTCACGCCTCCCTTTCACCTCAAACCGCTCTTTGTTTCGTGTGACAACTCATGTCCCTTATTGTTCTTCAATATTTCTCACACTCCTGTATCCCTAGCATGCATCCTCATTGTTACGCATCTTTTACCTACATAACTCGCTCATACCCCATACAATATATTCTATCCTCGCCTTGTCATACCTTTGGCATATAGCTTGGCGACTCTATGTTCTTTACAGTGTTTCGGTCAAACGCTGTCTCTGACTTCCTTGTATAAATAACCATGTATACGGCCTGGATACACCAGCAATACCCCACTGCACTCACAGCGAACGTCTTGCAATTTCATGTAGGATTGCTTTCGCTTCATGGCCGGTATAGTCATAAGTTTCTTGTCCATGACTTTGTACCACTTTTAGCTTGGGAAATAGCCCTCAGAAAGGCCATTATCTTGCCAATAATCCTAGACAGTGTCATTTGGAGTATGGCACGAACACCTGAGGTGTGGAAAACGTTGCCAAGCTTCTTTGTTTAGAACTCCAAGTGCTGAAGCGTTGTCACTGCATGCAAGCTTCGCTTTTAGGAAACTTATGATAAACTGACGTGAGATTCGAGGAAATCTGACAGAGAGCTGACGGAGGGAGTCCACGTCCACATCCTATCAATAAAAAAGCTTTAACTTCCGTGGGTGTATCGTTCTCGAATCTCGATCCATCGACTTTCAAACAACCGCCAAACTATTGACGGCGATATCTATACTTGAATGACTCTGTGAAAACAATGTAATCCAAGCCACGATTATCCAGGGCTTTGAAGCTTACACAAATAGTCTGGGCTCTCAGTGGAACCGGCATACTATACATAGGTACCTTCAAGTCCTGTATGACTAATGGTCTTCTTGTCACTGTCCTTTACAGCTATTTAGGCATGATTTATTGTGGTGCTTGTACTGCGTTTTCGCTATTACAATTATTATGATCTCTTGGCCCATCTGCTTTTCACGCTCTTTTCCATTTTGTGCACTTGGGAATATAGTAAGGTTTTGGTTCAGTGAGGGACCAGAAGGACTAGCTAGCATTCCTCGATTATTATAGATACGCCTGCGCTCTAGGTATCTTATTGAACCCTTGAACAGATTTCTGTGTATGTGTGAAGATGAATAATCAAAGCTGGTAAGCTGGGCATAATGTTATTTCTTTGATCACGTAACGACTTTCAGACAAGTTCTGAACAACTCTGTTCATGGTCGATCGTAGAGTCTCAGTCGTCTCTATCTCGATGGTTCGGATAAGCCCCAGTCAGTGAATTCTAGGAAATCAAACATATAAGGCCTAAGGCGCGATGATTCGATAATTCAGAGCTTCGAAGCTTACAGAAAGACGGGTAGTGTTTGTTTGCAGTAGAACCGGCCAACTATCGGGATTGTTGACATAGTGACCTTCTGGTTCCTCCTTGTGTATGATCATTCGGATGTTCAGATTTGCCAAAAGGGAATTGGTATATACTAGGAAAGTAATTAAATCAGATGATAATTTCTCATAGGCTGAGAAGGGGAATTGGCCCTGACGTTTGCTTATACAGAAGAAAACGCCGAGAGAGACGAGCGTGTTGCGCGCAAAAAGAATCTGTCAGTGAAGAAATTTTTATTTTTTGAGCATTCCTCGAAGATAAATCGGAATGAACAGTGACTTGCCAAAAGGACACAAGCGATCGCGGCGAGGCTGATATAGAATTTAGGGCTGAAGTGAAAGTTTTGATCGATAAAACCTTACCTTGAAAGTGCACCAGTATTCACCACACAAACAATCTAATCCTCGCAATGGAAAAGAAAAATATCAGAAGTGCACAGTGTGAATAGTTTCTTCAACTGACCAGTTTGTTAATGATTGTATCTAATCTATATTATCCAGGTCAGTTGTAAACGGAAGACTGATTCAATCAAAGAGCCTCTCAAAAGCACCTTTGGAAGCCAGTTCTTGAAGTGTTTAGAAGGAATATCGCAAGACTAGATGTATAAGTGTCTGCTATGGCTGAGAGCATGAAGCCAGTGAGCATAAGACCCTAAAACTTGTTCAAAGCTATTAGGGTTCAGGAAATGCAATTGGGGACCGCACCTCCGAGTCCATAGTAGTTTCGATTTTGATAAATGTCTGGTTACGACTAAAACTAAATTTCAACAAAGGTTTGTTAGAACAACTGCTTCTTGACATTACAGAATATTTTTTTTTACCTAAATGCAGTAAACACTAGAATTTGTAATCACTATGAGTTGTTCGCTTTTGCGATTTTGAAGGACAAAGCACTTGCCAAACGCGGAAACTGAGTTTGTTAGCATACATTATGGTTCTTGTAGGAACATCCCGGGCAACCGTAACGTAACATACCTATTGCAGCCATCATCAGGAGAAGCTGTAGGTGTCCTGTTTTAATGCGCTGCAAGCGACTGTGATTCAGCTCAACATACCACAGGTATGACAATCCATTTATTTCCGTTGCTTACTGTCAATTAGCGGCAGTAAAAGTAAGTTTTTCTTTCATCTCAAGAAGCGAAACTGTACTCACGTTTCCAGATTCTGTAAACCAGGAAGCTAATGAAGGTTCTTTATGAGTCGACTGTCAATGGTCGAATTTCATTGGTACTTGCCCCTGTACAAGTCCAGCTGTGAGGTTCTATAATGCAGGATACATCAATTTCAGTGGATCATAGGACAGTAGAAATGTATACAGTGAGCAAAATGTTTGCCTAGTACATGATCACTTGAGTACAACGCGCTCCTCCTTTGTGAATACATCCACTCACCTTCACACTCCTGTGTAGCATGTAGTCAATACGACAAGGTCTTTACTAAACATTACTCACCACACTATGTTTTGCAGCTGTAGATCATTCCCAAAAGTATGTTACGAGGTAAGTATACACTTCGAAGGGGGGTTGTTAGTTGGTTGGTTGGCACAACCATAGAAGGTAAGGTTTGAATAACCAATATGCATAATGAGAACCTGTTGAACAGTGTCACAGAGCATGACAACAGCAACCTGCAAGGCATGTATCAATGATGGAAAAGGAAACAGGTAGTAGAGTCGCCACCAATAAACGCAAATGCCATCGATCGTTCTGATGCATATAATAGTACCATGTCTGAAGACAGGCAGCTGAAAGTAAGCCACAGCAAGTCAAGTAGATTGATCGTATTATCAGTATGACTTTCCTAGTGAAAATGCGATATCACAACTCCTCACCTCCATAGAGACTTTACCCATGATAGCGATTACATTCAGAATCCCTCTAAGACCACTGAATGGCTGGAACTCACACTGCTGAAAATATGCTTCCAATGAATATCGCACCAATCCTTGAAGACAATTATTAGTCAGATTAGGGGCCCCACACGATTCAAATGAGGGCTGCAAAATCAGCAGACTCAACGTATTCCCGAGAGTAGCAACAGGTTGAGTCATGGTCAAGAAGGGATGGGGAATTTAGCAATCCGTTGAGACCCCCCCCCTCCAGTCATTTTAAGAGAATTCATTGCATTGCATTGCTATCCTCAGCCCAAATACTATTTTGCTGATAAACAAAAAAATCAAAAGATAGTGATGCTAACGATGGAGATGTACTAGGAGAGATGTTAACAATGGAGATGTACTAGGAGAGATGATCACCACTCAAAACCATCAGGACTTCATATCCAATGATACACATCACTAATCGGTCACTAGACCTACTTCCTTGAGCCATGCAAAACAATGGTTGGTGTCACTGAGAATAGCTGGATTGTGTGAGGGAATGAGTCCCGATCGGACCTTGAGGGTCGGTCATGCATTTCCCTTGTCACTGCGTTCAATGAGAAGTTTTATTTACAATTTCTTATTGTTTCAGCTCATGTTTGATATTTATTTTTGCCGATTGGTAGATTCTCCCACTGGACACGTTTCGAGCAGCCTATCTTAAGACTTGGCGTATTTATTGTTCGAATATATCGGATCACCCTCCCTCAGTCATTCACACTTATTCGTGTGCCTCTGAGGGTAGGTATCTTCCGTTTAGACCTTTAGACTACGTTACTTACCATCTGTTTTAGATTAAATGCTTATCGTAGTCTTACTTATCCAGTGTGCCTCTGAGGATTGAACGTTTATTGTAGTCTTACAGTTGGTAATTAGATACTGGCTGTATGATGCTTCATTACCTCAACTAGTATCTGATGATCCACGAACTAAATATGACTTGATTGATGGAACAATGGCTGAGCTTGCAGTTCAATTCGAGTGTCTAGTACTACTTATATTATCACATAATTCATATCAAACAGTCTCCGAGTCATGATCAGAGGGAACACACAACAAGATATTGTAAAAAAAAACGTTTTTCACAAACCTGCAGCCCATACGTTTCCTTCGTTGTCCAGGGAGAGGTTATCCAGGACCTGATCTTTTTTTTTCCATATGTAAGGGCGAAGGACTAACAACTTGGTAAATATATGGTAACATACCGATAGGCACGACGTCTGTTAACAAAAGAGAATCATCTCCCTGTCGTTCAAAAATAGATATTTTCCCTCCTGTATTGCTTGCAACATATACAGTATCATTCAAAGCTTTGACAATCCCATTATTGCCGTGTAACCCAGAAGCGGCTACTTTACAACCCCGGTCCAAATGACAGTACCCCACGGAAGTGGATGCAGAAAATGCGTTTTGGATCATTCGAGCCTGATAACAAGGAAACAAAGGATTTAGGAAGAATCAAATGGGAATGTAGATATGTAAATATACTCATACACAAGGAATCTTTGAACTGTGATCATTAGTGAAAAAGAACCCCTCTCCCATCGCCTTGTCCAGCGACGTCATTTGGTGTGAGTATAACAGGACCTCTAAAAGTCTTGATATGCGTCAATCGATCTCCTGATATCGTAGTGTTGAAAAGCTCAATGACAGAATCCGCGCCCGACTTTTCTTGCATCCCGATCTTGAGCTGAGCCTGTGGGCGTGGGAGTGGGAGCGCGATGGGTTGACTAGATACACGAACAGCTCGTTTGGGTTAGAGAGAGAGAGGTAGATGGGGACGATGTCCATGCCATGGCACGGATATCGGTTGATCACTAAGTTCTAACAAAGTTCTCGAGTTGAAGTTTTGGTGATTTTGGAAGTGAAGGGATTGAACGTGGGGATGTAATCCTCTGTGGACCTTTCTTGGGAATTGAGTTGACCCATTGCAGGGGTCCATGTGATTCTGCTTTCGGGAGTCGGAACAAGCTAGGTAGAGGATAACCTGAAGGTTGGTGTAACACGATCTCTAAAATTCAAAGACCTTATTACATAAGCCTTAAGCATCAGGAAAACCCCAACTGTCAAAATATGACAAACTTTGTCATATTTTGACAGATTTTACCTGAATATTGCAATATCATTCAAATATGACAATATATGACAATATGGCAAAATATGGCAATATAGGCCAGCCCCCGAAAAGATCCTGTAAGATTCTGTAAGATTTTGAAATATTTGGTTCAACATCTTACCGTTTTTCATTGAAATATTTTTCGAATATGCATGAATTGTGCGTGAAAAGTATCAAAAAGTGCATTGCAAAATATACAGTATACAGCGTGAGATGTACAATAAGACTTAATGACACCACGTAGCGAAACAACTGAATTACACTACTCCTCCATACCCTCAAAATCCAACTTGTCCGTCGTCTCGTTCTCAGTCTTGTTCTGATCATTGAAAAAACAGTGCTCCTTCGATAGCTCAGCTGTGCTTTTTCGAACTGTCAAGAGAAGTAGAGGTAGAGGGAGGTGATAATAGAGGGTATGAAGTCTATAGTTGGCAATGCAGTGTAGATGATGTTGCCACGAGCCTAAAGATTAGTCTCTAAAGCTGTTGAAGGACCGTTGACTCATTGCCTGCGTCGCTTGAATTCTGCAAGTGGCAAAATAAGTGTTCATATCACCGCAATAGGAGGAAAAAACACACGGTATGCCAGCCAGTTTCAGCGATCGACATCTCCGGGTCATTCGACAAACTCTTAGCCAATGCCACGTCTATGGTTTCAAAGAAATTCCATGTCCAGCCTGCGGCGATACTGACATTGGCGAACCATGGGTGGACGTTGGCCATCTATCAATTGGAAACAATCAGCACAAAGCGAAATTGATTAGACATTGAGAGAATATGCACTCCGTAAAACTTAGCATTGTGAGTTGAGAAAGAAGCTGAATATCTGTAACTACGTCCGCTATGTCCAAGACTGTCAATGCCAAAAGACACAACAGCAAGATCAGAATTCCGCACATAGTTTGGCACCACAATCAGGATACAAAGTGCCCTCGGGTGTATACGTGATACCCCAAAAGCTTTGCTTCAAACTTGAGTCCTTCGTGAACTGACTTGGATCTCCGGAGATAATATTGTCACTGGAGGAAGAGGAGCTATTTTTGCGAGATAGGACAACACCGAGGATAATCACGACTACGATAGCAATGATAATGGCTATCAAGCCACCTAAGACCTTCGAACAACGATGAGAGAAAACACAAAACTGAGTACGAGAGAAACAGACCCATTTTTTCCTGTTAGCCAATAGACGAAATCATTCTCGCAAATTGATTCGTAGGAAAGATCGTGAGTAATAACGACTGTGATTTTGGGTGAGGAACGAGAGGAGGTGGTTGCACGCCAGCGACGCAATGCAGCATTGACGAGGGAGCGAGAGGTAGGGTCAAGAGCGGAGGTAGGTTCATCTAAAAGAATAACGAAAACATCATCAACTAACTAGACCTCAAGAATTTCCGAACGAGACTTACCGAGAATTAACAAGGAAGGATTTCGTAGTCTCGCACGAGCAAGTGCAAGTCGTTGTTTCTGGCCACCACTAAGCTGGATACCGGTATCACCGCCTGACTGCTGGCCAACAGATCCATCTCCACCAAGACGAGTTTTGTATCCTTCTGGAAGGTCTCGAATGAATTCGTGTAGCATAGCCAGAGTACATGCATTTACAACTTCGGCCTCTGTTGCGCTTTCCATTGTGCGCTCTGGATGTGCGGCAAGAGCGACAGCAACGTTATCATGGATAGACTGACCACCAAGGAGGACTGGAGGAGCTTGGCTGATGATTCCGACATTTGCGCCGATAAAGTAGAGTGACATGCAGGGGCCATCGTGGTCTAAGAGAAAGTAAACAAAGCGAAAAAAATCTGAACTGGCGGCTGAAAATCACGTGACTTTTATACATGACTTACCGGTAGTTACTAGTCATGTGATATTTTGATTAGCTCTATAAAGATAATCTCGAAGTATTTCAGGAGCTATATCCGCTCAATGGATTTTTTTTTTCATCCCGGTGTGTTTAAGAAAGCAAACAAGCTGTGACATATCTCCATGTTGCTTCCAACCACAAATACTACTAGCCTTGA
>MU790844.1:0-27505 GCA_027886635.1 Lentinula boryana | reverse complement strand
AAAGCGCCAGTATCTACGATTCGAGAGGCAACGTTGCGCGAGGAGCGAACGTAGACAGCCTTCTGGACTGATACATAACTCGACACAAGCTCTCCCTTCCTAAGCAATCACTTTCCTACGCTATCCTGGCGTTTGCATCAAGACAGGACTTTTCATTACATTCCCGCTCAGCATCACCTACCTCTTCTGACTCGGACTCGACCGTCCATTTATATTCCCCCACCCCGACTCCCTCATATACAACAGAACTCGGATCCGCCATGTCAGATCCCTCCATGCACGCTGGAGCACCCATTCCCTCCAACACCTCAGAATCAACCCATAAGAAGGCTCTGTTGAAAGAGCCAGACGTCTTCAATGGGGACACCACTAAATTCCAAGCGTGGTTCCGCACGCTCACCGCCTACATCCGCGAATTGACAAGAACCCGCCAAGTCGTGGATGACAGCCACTCCATTAGTGTGGCACTCTCCTATGTTAGAGGAGGACGTGCCGACTCATGGGCAGAAGTGTTTGAGAACAAACACTGTGACGAAATCACCGGGCAATGGGACATGAGCCTAACCCAGTTCTATGCGGAGCTAAAGGAAAGCTTCGCCAATGTCACGTTGGAAAAGGAAGCCCGCGACAAGATTACCCACGTCCGCCAGGGAAAGATGGCGGCAGACGAATTCTTCAAAGAATTCGAACTCCTGCTGAAGGAAGCAGGATACGACAGGAGGGACAGCCATGTCCTTCAATTGGCCGAAACCGCGGTCAACCAAGAAGTCCTCAAGGACATCGTTCGAACTTAAACTGAGGAGTTCGAAAGTTATGACGAACTGAAGAAAGTCGTCATAAAAAACGACTTCATTCGACGACGGTTTGAAGAGAAGTCAAAGTTCAGAGGGAACGTGGGCTGGAGTTACAGCCCCAGAGAACAAAGTCGCGGTCAGGGATCCGCGCAACAGGCCTACGGTAGGCAAGAGCCGAAGAAATGGGAAGGAGCACGAGCGGCGGGACCAACCCCTATGACAACACGACGGGACGCGACCGGGACGACCTTTGGAGGCACCGGACGACCCATGGACTTGGACATGGCAAAGGCGAAGGGCCTTTGTTTTAACTGTGGCGAAAGAGGCCACATGAGTAGGAACTGTCCAAAGAAGGGCAAAGCCGCGGTTCGTAGCGTAGAAGTAGACGAAGGTGGTATGGACAATAGTAAAATAGATACTGTACCCAGCCTGCCAGCAGGCTTTGACATGGAACAATTCGCGGTGTTCGCGAATATGATGGGTTTTGTAAAGGCTCCCCAGTAGATATGGGTCTGGAGGAGCATAATAATTTAAATACTTCGGATATCATAGATAGCGGACTGGACTTCGTTATAAATACTGGTAGTGTAGAAAAACACGCATCTGCATTTACCAAAAACATAAAAAAGCCCGAAGTAAATAAAAAACCCATACGATACGAACCCGGCACGGCTGAATGGACTGTTCAACGACTGAAGGAGGGAGAACTCCCAAAAGCCGTTGGACTTTTAAGGACTTGGGTACCTTCCTCGCAAGTAAGAGAAGCCTCGGAGGAAACCGTCATGGAAATTCACGCATTGAATTGGAAAACAGCAATCAAAGCTGTTAAAAGTCTAAAAGGAAAACGAAGCTATGTCCGTGGAACACGCGGAAAAAGCTTAAAACTTCCAATCATTGTCGAAACACTGGAGGACAACAGGCAAATAGTCACTCAAGGACTACTCGATAGTGGAGCTACGGGCTCGTGCATCGACGCAGAGTTTGTTAGACGACACCGGATACCAACTAAAGCATTACCCATCCGGACTCCCGTCTACAATGCTGATGGCACGCTCAATGAATCCGGCTCTATCAACGAGTATGTAGAAGTCCGAATGACTATTGGAGACCACTCGGAACGCGTTCAATTCGGTGTCACAAATCTAGGAGATAATTACATCTTCTTAGGACTGGATTGGCTGCGTCATCACAACCCGAGTATCGACTGGGCATCGTCGGAAATGACATTTGACCGATGCCCCTCCAAATGTGGTTACAACCCTCACTTCTGGACACCTGAAGACATTCAAACGCGAGCACTCCTCCAAGACAGCGAGCGGTTGTTCATATTCGACTGGGACAGATATGTACATGAGCAGGTACAATCTCGGAAATGGACAGAGGAGAAAGCAACCGATGAAACGAGGAAGCACTTTGACACCTCCTTATGGTATATCAAGAAGTACCCAGATGTCTTCAGTCAAAAGGAATTCGACCAACTGCCACAACGACGCCCTTGGGATCATGCAATCGAGTTGACGCCTGGTTCTAAGCCACTCGATTGTAAGATCTATCCTTTGAACCCAAAGGAGCAGGAGGCTTTGGACGCATTCCTCGAGGAAAACATTCGTACCGGACATATTCGACCTTTGACATCTCCAATGGCCTCACCATTCTTCTTCGTCAAAAAGAAAGATGGCACCCTTAGACCAGTACAGGATTATCGGAAGCTCAATGAGATGACGGTCAAGAACCGTTATCCATTACCTCTAATACAGGAGCTTATTGATCATCTAAAAGGTGCAACACTCTTCACGAAGATGGACATTCGCTGGGGATTCAATAACATACGGATTAAGGAAGGAGACGAATGGAAAGCCGCATTTAGGACCAATCGAGGATTGTTCGAACCCACCGTCATGTTCTTTGGATTAACCAACTCACCGGCAACGTTTCAAGGTTTCATGAACCACATCCTTCAGGATTTGATTAATGAAGGACACATTATAGTTTATATGGACGACATTCTTGTATTTACAAATGACTTGGAGAGCCACCGTCGTATTGTAAACAGAGTACTTGACATTCTCAGGGAACATAAGCTTTTCCTGAAACCTGAGAAATGCTCATTCGAGAAAACGTCCATCGACTACCTTGGAATAATCATTGAGAATGGTACGATCCGCATGGACCCAAAAAAAGTCAAAGCAGTCCGAGAATGGTTAACCCCCCTGAAGAAACACGATGTTCAACAGTTCTTAGGGTTCTGTAACTTCTTCCGTCGATTCATCTGGGGATTCAGTAAAGTTGCGAAGCCCCTAACCGAACTCACTGGAAACAAAACTTGGAAATGGACATCCCGACAACAGTTCGCTTTTGAGGAACTAAAGCGGCGAATCTGTGAAGAAGTGGTCCTTCTCATTCCTCGCAACCATGGCAGATTTCGACTTGAGGCTGATTCTTCGGACTTCGCAAACAGTGGAATTCTTTCCCAATTCGTCGATGGTAAATGGTGGCCAGTCGCATTCCGATCTCATTCGCTCAATGAAGTTGAGCGGAATTACGAGATTTATGACAAGGAATTATTGGCTATAATGGACTCCCTAGATGACTGGCGACAATATCTGCTTGGCGCCGAAGATCAGATTGAAATATTCACGGATCATGCGAACCTTCAATATTTCAAGAAACCTCAGAAGCTTAATAGACGCCAAGCACGCTGGGTTCTTGAACTAGCTGAATACGATTTCAATCTCATTCACAAACCCGGAAAGTCAATGGCCAAAGCGGATATACTGTCAAGGATGACAGGTCTTGAGACAGGGATAAAGGACAACGAAAACATCGTCCTCCTAAAGCCGGAATTTTTCATTCATGCCCTTGACATAACCACTCCAGAAGATCTGTTCCTGTCGGAAATCAGAAAAGCTCGAGGCGTTATCGACAGATTCGTAAAAGAAAATCTCGACGCTAAAAACCCAGACTGGAAGGAAACGGACAACGTTATTGAATGGAAAGGACGTGTCTATGTACCCAGGAATAGTACCCTTCGCTCCAAAATCATCACTCAGTACCACGATTCACCACTAGCAGGACATCCCGGACAATACAAGACGGTGGAGCTCATTACCCGAGATTATTGGTGGCCAGGAATTACGAGAGATGCTGGAAAGTACGTCGAAGGATGCGAGAAGTGTCAGGTGACAAAGACTCATCGTACCAGACCTGTTGGCCACCTACATCCACACACCGTCCCCACTGAACCTTGGCAGGTAATTGGCACCGACATGATTGGAGAACTTCCTGAATCCGGAGGATACAATGCGATCACAATCTTCATTGATCACTTCACGAAGCGACTGCGGCTGGTACCGACGCACACCACAGTTACTTCAGAAGGGATGGCGAAGATCTACCGCGACCACATCTTTGCAATCCATGGACTTCCACAAAAAATAGTTCATGATTGAGGTCCACAGTATCATTCACGGTTCATGAAGGAACTCTATCGGTTATTGGGCATTGAGGCGAACTTTACTACAGCATACCATCCTCAGACAAACGGCCAATCTGAACGAACAAACCAAGAGATCGAACAATATCTCCGTTTATTCATTAACTATCAACAGAACAACTGGCACGAATGGTTACCGCTCGCCGAGTTCAACTATAACGACAAGGTACACTCAGCGACAAAGGTCTCTCCCTTCTTTGCGGACAATGGTAGACACCCATACAAAGGCACGGCAACTCAAATGACTTCGGACAACCCCACGGCACAAGCCTTCGCAGATGGAATGAAGAAGATTTGAAGAGAAGTAGGATCAGCGTTAGAGAAGGCCAAAGAAGATATGAAGAAGAGGTATGATGGAAAGAGAAGAAGAGGCATAGAGTATAAGGTTGGCGACAAGGTGTGGTTAGAGGGAACCAACCTGTCGGTAGATCACCCAATGAAGAAATTAGGCAACAAGAGATACGGACCATTCATGGTTCAACAGAAAGTAGGACAGAGCTCCTACAAGTTAGAAATCCCCCGCACATGGAAACATGTGCACAACGTCTTCAACGAGGTTCTTCTCACCCCTTACAAAGAACCTCGTTTCCCCACTCAACCTCGAAATACCCGTCCGCCACCTATAGTAGTAGGAGGAGAAGAAGAGTTTGAAGCGGAAGAAATTCTCGACTCCAAGAAAGTTGGTCAAGGAATTGAATACAAGGTCCAGTGGAAGGGATACGGTTCACATGAGCAGACTTGGGAACCACGGTCGAACCTTACAAATGTCGACCAATTACTTAAGGAATTTCACAAAAAGAATCTGATGAAGCCGCGCCCAACCACTCTTCGTCGAATTGAAATTCCAATTTCCTTGTTCCCGACAGAACTGTTTCGACCGATACCTTCTCCCAACACGGATACAGTTTCTCCTTCCCTTCCATCCGAAAGTTTTTTACTACGACAAGCACATCGTGGAACTCGTGCCCTAAGGAGAGGGTGATGTTACGAATTGACTCTTTTTCCTTTTATTGTTTCTCTTTTAGTACTTTAGACACCCATTCCCTTTTAGGTACATTAGCGCTGTAGGCGCTTGTACGCGCATCTGTATTATTCTTTTATCTTTTCTTTTACATTTGTTTATGTACACGTGACAGCCTTGCCGCTCTCGCGTTATTGTAATTACTATAGATCGTCAACACGACTCTCTCGTGTCTGTCAAACCATTGACAGATCGTCGCCGTTTACCTTCGGTAACCGCATGCTCTTTAATTGCCTTATTGTTTTGTCATTGTATACAGACAGCTATACTTATGGATATGGGCTACTCTTATTGTAGAGCCTCACGGCTACGACGCGAGATAGTTCTCATGGATTCATCTTAGGATATGTATATAAGATAGCATACCTTGTAGAGTAGTCTTTATCTCTGATCTCGTCTATTCTCCTCGGTAGCTAGACAAGCATTAGGAGGTCTCTATACTCGTCTCTATATATCCTCTTTTGATCTTTTATCATTGTGTGACGCCTGGTCTCTTGAGAGCTAGCGAGTCGCTGACATACATTCCAAGAGCTTAAATTGTGATTTCTTGCACTTGGGTGCCTGGCTTTATTGTTGGATGCCTCTGGCCTTGTGTCTGGGTGCCTGAGTGATCCACTGTATTGACTCCTAGCTGTGACTCGCTTTACATTTGGGTAATTGTCGCGGTAGCTTAGCATACTAAGTGTAACGTGACATGAATAGAGTGATTTTGGTTGAACTTAGCTTTTTAGATCCTAAAGAATCCACAGGTTAACTGAAATAAGGAGTGAATTCCATAATGTTCTAAGAGGAAAAGTCCTCGTACATGTTTATGTATGTAGGTTTTTATAGGTAAGAGTAAGGTACAAAGTGATAGGGCGTCCGAGTGCAGAGTAAAGAGTGTGTTGCGGTGATCGTGAAGATGGTGAACGGATGGGGGAGCAGAGTAGATTGAGTTAGGGGTGATTAGGTCTGAGCCGTGGCATACGCCCTCCCGGAATTCAACTGAATTTCGTACAAGGCTAGGTAGCTGAAGGTCCCGAGTCGCTGGGGCCAGCGGTGTTGCTTGCTGTCCATCTCATCCTCGTCTACTCTCTGAGTGCCATTTACAGTGGAGTTGAGGCACCATTTGGATATTTTCATGTTCAAGCCCATTGTATTCGAGATCCTGCGTCCGAAAAGTTGTAGCGTTGAGCCCCTCAAGTTGAACGAGGCACCTTGTCGTTTCTATTCAATTTCCAGAGATTCTTTTGCTGTGTTTCACACGCATGAGCCATCAACCCGGCAAACAGAATACTCTGGTCAAAGTCTGACTTAGTGAAGTCCACGAGTGTTGCTCCTGTGATACTTCCGTGCGCACTTGGATCTCGCTGCACGCGAGGCGGTTTCGGGAAAGTTGTAGCAACGTCCCGGTTCAGGCTGTAGGACACTTTATTCTCTTCCTGAAGAATTTCGAGTTGCATTGTGGTAAAGAAGTGATCGTAATTCACAATTACCCGAGAGCGATGAAGTTTACCTTTTTCGATGAAAGACAGGTAGGCTTCGGAATCGTTTGGGATGATTTGATTAATCGTAAAGGCAATCTCGGGGTAACGTGGGTTAACAGCCACGTTCCAGCCCCTACCGAGTGCCAGGGATGTCTGTATAGTCATAACCATCTCGTCGACGGTGAGCATGAATGGTAGGGCTTTGGTGGTGGTGATCTCAATCTTCCGCTCTTCCCAGTCTAGACGGAGCTCGGGGAATTCATCGGGAGCGAAAAAAGCAATTCTGTGGCTGGTAGACATTTCGTTCGGTTCGCAACAGCTCAGAGAGATGGGGCGGTTGTCGCCATAGAGGCTCTCCTTTTTATACGGAGCCATCCCGATTGCTCCTGCAAATAGGTCATCTGCGCCAACTGCTCCTTCAATCGGTACCTCGCCATGCACGACGGCGGGAAGTTGTGAGATGTCTCGGATGCCTAGCGTCTCAAAATACTCTTGTAAGGGCTGGAGGTGTTCAACTTTTTCGTACAGTAGCCATGTCTGATCTCCTGAATCCCCTTGGATCAGGAACATGGCATCAGAATGGAAACCCTTGTGAGTCATGACTCTGTTTACCTTCCATTCACTGGTGTCTTGTCCAATGACTTGCTTGTAGGAACGCCCAGGGAATAGTCAATCATCATTTGGAATGTGTATTCGTAGCAAGGACGAATGGAAGACATTGTGAATGCCCCTCTTCTTCAGGTCTTTAGGCAAGTCTAGCTTGCAAGATGTCTTGCCAAAAACGGATGTGATTCGAAATGGGCCGATGAACTTAGGGAGTAGTTTGCGGGCGAGACCTTTAGGGAATGAGATATTGGCTGTCGATAGGTAAGCCAGATCACCTTCCTTGAATGGCATCACAATTCGATAGCGATTCTCATTCTGGGTTTGCTTGATGCAATGGGTCAGCAAACTATCGTGGGCGGACGTTAAAGCGAGTTTCATTTTATTTGCAAAGGCTGATACACCAGGAAACGGAGAGGGTCCTGGGTTGTTCCACAGAAACGATCTCGGCATTCTTCCGGAGTTGAGGAAGAATGGTGCGTAGCCTGTAGTTTCTGATCTAGCGATGTTTAACGTGAATTCAACGGAAGGCAGTTTCTCGACCCAGTCTTCCTGTAGTTCATTTACGCATTGCCTGAGCATCTGCATTATAGTGCGGTTGGCCCTTTCAGTCAGGCTGTTGGTCTGGGGGTGGTACGAGCTGGACAATTTGAGCTTGGTGCCTATCAAGGCGTGAAGGCGTGACCAGAAACGAGAAGTGAAAAGCGAATCCCGGTCGCTCACAATTATTTTTGGCAAACCATGCAGTCGGTAGACTTCACTGAATATCACGTCTGCCACCATCGTGCGCCACCATAAGTGGTCCCTCAAAAAGGCGAGAGTCTTGCGCGCACCGAGGTGAGCAAGTAGGGAGTGTGCCTCGCTTATGATTAGCTCGATAATGCTACATCCATCGACGGAGAATTTTGGTACACATAAGAGGCAGCAGTGGTTTAAATTGATGAAGATCTGCCCGTTTTCTACCATGAAGTTACGAAACTGCTTGGGCCCTTCTAGAATTGGCCGAAATGTAGGGTCGTCCTTGTATTTGCCCTTAACTAACATGGGGAGGTCCAATCCCGACGTGGTCCCAGGTAACAGTGAGAGAAAAACGGACATGGAAGCATGGTCATGTGCCACAGACGTACTTGTTGATCCTGACGCCGAGGACGTAACATGAACTGTATCTGCGGAGCCATTCTGTGATGTCTCAATGTGAGAGTCAATGTCACTGTGATCCCCGTGATCTGTACCAGTTGTGGTGGTAACGTCAGAAGCCTTTTCTCACGAGGCTCTCTCTGTGCTGTCCCATTTGCCAATGGAATCTGGGTCCATTTCAGCCTTCTTGGCTGAGGGATGCCGGTTTTTTCTCAGTTCCATCTTGTTTAAATATACAGCGTCAGGAAGGGTGCAACATGCCTCAAGGTTCACGCGAAGAGGCATGGTAATGCTGGACAATTTGAGCACATCATTGTCAGCAGAGTCGTGATAAGTATACTCGGAGCGTGCGCGCACTGTGCCTGCAGCGTCGTTAGAGTATATGCAGGATAAAGCATCGGCGAAAACGTTGTCTGCCCCCGGTATATATTCTATCCTGTAGTCGAACTCAGAAATTTTTTCCAGCCACCGAGCCTGACGTCCAGAAAGGTCCTTTTGCTCAATGAGGTTTTGTGATCCGTAATCTAAGTGAAGGTGACCCCTGTTACAGTTGTGCCTCCGGACTTCCGTGTATAGCTTCCGGCTTCGGACATGGACTTGGTGTAATTCATATTTACTTCCGAGATCGACTGCTTCGATCGAGTTGAATGAAGCATTCGGTTATCGAATGCTAAGTGCTACAACTTTATTGTCTTTTTATTTATATTGATGACATTGAATTATATTAGTTATTGTTTTTTACTTACAGCTCTTATTGTTATAGATTTAACAATTAGGAATGCAGGTATATAAGCTGTAGTATCTTGTACATAGTTCCTCAGTTTAAATATCAACTTAGATTGCTGCTGAACTCCGTCCGGAACTCTCTCTTCTAATCATCTAATGTTCGCACTATAAACGACCGTTGTCCGGACGTCTTTATACTCTTACTCGTCACTCTGAACATTCACCGAACCGTACGACAAAGCGGGGACACTACCGAAAGTAGTGTCAAGGTTCTAGTTCATCTTTATCATCTTCCGTTGCAATTGAGCTGACCGATCATCTTCGATTACATCTCTTGAGACTTTGGTTATAAACCATAGTTTCGATTCCTACCGATCACTCTCGGATCACTTCGATTCACTCTATACCTTCTAAGACTCTACGGAACCTCACCGGCACAGTCTTAACAGTATATTTAAACTACTACTCGCATTCGTCGTTTTTATATCTCACATCATCTATTCCATATTCATATCCATGGCGCCCCCAATGACTCGTCAAGCCGCTCGTAGGAACAGGCCAAGAACGATGACCGGTACTACCGACAACTCAGACGTTCCGATGCAGGCTGAAGAGCCAAACCCTTTTGTCGCCAATGCGTAATCTTTCGCGCCCTATTCAGAATCCATTTCGGCCTTAGGAGGTCGAAGAAGAAATAATGTTTTCGGACCCACCACTGCAGCGTCACTACCGACAACGGAAGTAGTACCTGAAGTTGCAATCAGTGGAACGACCGAAACAATGGATTATGAATTCCAAACTCTATACACTGCCTCTGGAATGCCTGTCCAAGTCAGGACACCTCGTAGAAACACTCACATCGCTATGATATCATCAAACACCATTATACCTCCATCTCCAACGGCAGCAACGATTATGGGACAAATTTTATCCCGTAACACACCAACAGGACCTCAAATTCCGGAAGGACCGGAAGATGAGGAAGGGGAGGATTTCGAGGATGGTAACAATCAAGATAATCAAGATGGTGAGGAAGTAGTCGATGAAGAGCTGGCTGATCCGGAACTACCTGGCGATGGTGAACCAGGAGGACCGGATGGACCAGGAGGACCAGGCGGTGGTGGTCCCGGGGGACCAGGTGGAGGATCCGAAGGCTCGAATAGTCCCCGGAGACCA
This sequence comes from Lentinula boryana, assembly GCA_027886635.1. Classification (NCBI taxonomy): domain Eukaryota; kingdom Fungi; phylum Basidiomycota; class Agaricomycetes; order Agaricales; family Omphalotaceae; genus Lentinula; species Lentinula boryana. The sequence goes on along the minus strand of MU790844.1, from coordinate 17,089 downwards.
ATTTTTCCACCACACAACAATGCTTCCGAAAGGGAGTTTCTCCAAACGTTCCAAGCTTTCCGAGGAACACTCGACGGGTTAGGTAATGCTATCGCTAACTTATGACCAGAACCTTCCAAGTCGAGCAAAGCAAAAGTAAAGGAGCCGGACGTTTTCAATGGTTCCGATCCTCGGAAACTCAAAACATTCCTTGTTTCCCTATCTCTTGTCTTTCTTGATCATCCTAACTACTTCACTGATCAACGAAAGATAGCCTACGCCCTATCTTATTTGAGTGGATCCGCTCGCAAATGGTTCGAGCCGGATATCCTCGATCCGAATGCAGTTGCCCTTCCGATGTGGACAAGCTCTTTTACGGCACTTGTGAAAGAGCGACAAGACAACTTTGGTCTTTACGACGCGCAAGGAGATGCTGAGGATAAGCTGGGAAACTTGAGAATGAAGGAGAATGAATCGGTTCGTAAATTCAACATTCGATTCAATTCACTCGCTGCTCTCACTGATTGGAACGCAAGTTCCTTGAAGTGGGCTTATCAGCACGCTCTTGTGTCCAGAATCAAGGACAAGATGGCTCGAGTTCTGCAGCCTCGAAACCTCGCCGAATATCGCGCGGAGGTTCTCCGAATCGACAACCGGTACTGGCAGAGGGAAGAAGAAAAGAAACGGGAGTCTTCAAGACAGACCGGGTCGGGTTTGGGTGGTAAGGCTTTGAATTTCGGCAAGAAGGGTTCCCAGAACAACTCTTCTACTCAAACTTCTACCACGTCGGAGACTCAGTCTAAAGGCAAGAATAGCCCGCAGACTACTGGACAGAATCAAGGGAAGAAGCCTTGGTTCAACAAGAACAAGTCGACCGGAACAAATTTTTCGGGTCAATCCTCGAATGCTTCGACTAGTCAACAGCCGAAGCCGCACCAAAAACATCTCGGACCGGATGGCCGTGTTAAACTGGAGGAGAAGGAGAGACGCAGGAAATTCAACCTGTGTATGTTTTGTGGCGGTAAGCACAAGTTAGAGGATTGCCCTAATCGAAAATCCAATCAGCCTCGCGGTCGAGCAGCCGAGGTTGAGGATGTAGTTACGGACATCCAATCGTCCTCGGATGATTTGGAAAAATGATCCGCAACTCTCGTACCCCAGTATGAAGTGAGAGTTGCATTGATCCGGTTCGTACTACCCAAGGGGAAGTAGTTTTAAATGCGTCCGCTCTTTCAGAATATGAACGATCTCTCCATTTTTCTTTATCTACCGAATTTCAATCGCCAGACGAACCAGCTGGTATATTATCTATTATCCAAACTCCTTGTTTACTTGATTCCGGTTCCACAGCTAGATCAAGTTTCGTGTAGATTGCAGCCTTTCGAGGCGCATCGAGTAGGTCGGAAATGAGTGGCAGAGGGTATCGATCCTTTTTGGTGATTCGATTGATGCCTCGGAAGTCGACACACAGGCGAAGTGAACCATCCTTCTTTGGAGCGAATAAAACGGGTGCTCCGTATGGTGATGAAGAAGTTTGAATAATTCCGGCAGCGAGTTGCTTGTCCAGGAAATCTCGGAGGGCTTCTAGCTCTTTCGGAGAGAGCGGATAGATCCGTCCAAGTGGTGGTTCGGCGCCTTCCTCTAAATCAATCTTGAGGTCGTATGATCGATGCTCCGGAAGTTCTTCCAAAGATGATTTGTCGAAAACATCGGCGTAGTCCACATATTGTTGCGGAAGGGTCGATTCTGACTTCTGAGCTTCAAACTCTTCAGTGCTGGAACCTTTAGCAGTAATTTCGATAGGAAGATAGCGAAAAAGAATCGGTTCAAATCGAGCGTCTTTACAGACCTGATTGAATGCTACTGCCCACTCTTTCATCAATTCCTCTTACATAGAGAATCATTCCATCCCGACCACATCCATACCTCCGATTAATCTTCGTTTATTCGATGGTTCCCTAACCGCAAATTCTATCTCGGAAACAGCCGAACTTTCGGTTCGTTTTCCGACCGGCGAGTCTTTTTTGATTAACTTTTATGTTACATCACTGGATTCATCTTGCAAAGCTGTCTTAGGATATAGTTTCTTGTCCCGCTACAATCCGTTGATTGATTGGGTTACAAAAACAATTTCTTTCCGAAACACTAATCGAGCTGATATCTACCAGACGTCTTCACTTCCGGACCCTCCGGCTACGGAATCCGAAGTGCCGATTCCACCTCAGGAATCTACTATAGCGAAACCCGGAATAAATCAATCCAAACCTCACTCTCGCCTCAAACCTCGTCCACTTTCGGACAAATTCCCGTACGAACCCATTTACTCCTATCCGAGTCTTTCACAAATGGGATCTCGTACCGAACCTGTGGTTAAACCGGATGTCGACATTGCGCTTTTAGCCCATGCCTATCATCTTGTACGAATCGCCGAAGGTGACGAATGGAAGACCGCCTTCCGGACACGCTACAGCTTGTACGAATGGAAGGTCATTCCGGAAGGACTTACAAACGCTCCGGCTGCTTTTCAATGGTTTGTCAATACCATCTTCGCAGATTTACTTGATGTCTACGTTATTGTCTACATTGACAACATTCTTGTATATTCAGACAACCCCAAAGATCACGAAAAGCACGTCCGGGAGGTACTTCGACGACTCCGAGAAGCAAAACTCTACTGCAACCTCGCAAAATGCTTCTTCGGTGTCGATACCGTCGAATACCTCGGCTATATCCTTTCTCCAGCAGGCCTCACTATGGCTGCTGACAAGATCCAAGTTATCGTCAAATGGCCGGTACCTCGGAAAGTCAAAGATATTCAATCCTTCCTAGGATTTTCAAATTTTTATCGACGATTTATTTACAATTACAGCGACATTGTTATACCACTTACCCGGCTCACCCGGAAAACTGTCGACTGGATATGGACTGCCGAATGTCAATCGGCTTTCGAAAACCTCAAATACGCTTTTACTCACGCACCAATCCTTGCTCACTGGGAACCGAACCGGCCACTCATCGTCGAGACCGACGCTTCGGACTATGCAATCGCAGCTATCCTTTCGATTTTGCTCGATGACGGTGAAATTCATCCCGTTGCATTTCTTTCCCGCACTCTCAATTCCACTGAGCTTAACTATGATACTCACGACAAGGAGCTATTAGCTATTTTCGAGGCTTTCAAAGCGTGGAGACACTATCTCGAAGGTTCCGGAGACCCGATCGACGTGGTCACCGATCACAAAAACCTTGAGTATTTCTCTACCACTAAAATTCTGACCCGGAGACAGGTCCGATGGTCCAAATACCTACACCAATTCAACATGGTTATTCGATTCAGACCCGGCAAACTTGGCAAGAAACCAGACTCTATTACTAGACGATGGGACGTCTACCCAAAAGAGGGGGATATCGGCTACGCCCAAGTCAATCCACAGAACTTTAGACCCATATTCACTAACGAACAGTTCACCACTTCTCTCCAAGCTACTTTCCTCGAGGGTCCGATCCTCCGAGCTTCGATTGTTATGGACATCAACGCTTTACATGAAGCCATCCGCAAATCACTATTGATCGATCCGGAATCGGCACTTGGACTTACCTTTGTTCAAGATTCCACTAAACCTCGATGGACTATGGGTGAAGATGGTTTGTTACGACTCGACAATCGAATCTACGTTCCGAATCACTCGGATCTACGGTTACAAGTTTTACGCTACTTCCACGATCATCCACTTTCAGGTCATTTTGGTCAAAACCGAACTCTCGAAACTATCCGACGTCAGTACACTTGGCCGAAGATTCGAGATTTCATACGAGATTACGTTGCTTCTTGCACCACTTGCGGAAGAAACAAATCACGTCGACATAGACCTTATGGACTACTCAAACCACTTCCGGTTCCCTTACGACCTTGGGACTCAATCTCAATGGACTTTATCGAGGAGCTTCCGATGTCGGACGGTTACAATTCCATTCTAGTCATCGTGGATCAAGCTTCGAAACAATCCATATTCATTAAGTGTCATACTTCGATCACATCTGAACAGTTAGCTGAAATATTCGTCATTCACGTCTTTTCTAAACATGGAGTTCCGAACCATGTAACCTCCGACCGAGGTTCCGAGTTCGTCTCTGCGCACTCAGGCAGTCGCTCAACATGGAACTTCATTACACTTTTGGATACCACCCCGAAGCTGACGGACAAACCGAACGTGTCAACCAGACCTTGGAACAGTACATCTGTATCTACTGTAATTATCAACAGGATAACTGGTCCAGCCTACTTCCAATGGCTGAGTTCGCCTACAACAACGCTCCGAACGCTTCGACTGGAATCACACCATTCTTCACCAACAAAGGCTACCATCCGAACATCTCGATTAGACCGGAGGTCGATATCCGATCTGACCGAGCTCACGACTTCGTCGCCAACTTAGACGAAGTTCACTCCTTCCTTCGGGACGAGATTTCGAATGCCCAGAAAAAGTACAAAGATCAAGCCGATCGAAAACGGATTTCCGCTCCAGAATTCCAGATTGGTGCTGAAGTCTTTGTCTTGGCAAAACACATCCGAACTACTTGACCGACTCCGAAGTTCTCGGAGAAGTATCTTGGACCTTTCAAGGTTATCGAACGCATCAGCACTCTCGCCTACAAGATACAACTACCTGACTACCTTTCCCGAATCCATCCAGTATTCCACGTCTCGCAATTGGAGCCCTACACTCCAAATCCTATTCCGAATCGTTCGCAACCTCCGCCACCGCTGATTGAAGTCGATGGTGAACAGGAGTTTGAAGTTGCTGAAATTCTAGATTTGAAGATGGACCGATGCTTTCGACATTGTCCGTTGCGATACTTCATTCGATGGAAAGGATATGAAGGTACCGATGAGGAGTTCTCATGGATTGGAGCCGATGAAATGCACGCTGAAGAATTACTTGAAGAATTCCATAAACGATACCCACTCAAGCCCGGACCTCTACCGGACATCACCAATTAACTTTCGTATGCTTTTACTTATCTTTCTATTCTTTCTATTCTCTTTCTTCTTTCTTTCTGAACGGTTGAAATTGACTGGGGGGATAAACACCATGATAGCTTATTGAGCGTTTATCCCTTCCCGGAAGGTCGACACCAATCGAAATTTTCGGACATCTCAGTCCTATTTAAACTCAAATTCTTTCTAAGTCCATTTCGGACGCTTCCTCAATTGCTTTCCAACGATTTTTCACTTTCATTTGATTTACAAAGAAATTTTTATTAAAGTCATTCAAAAATTTAAAGTCCTCATTCGGACTGCAATTGATATACAAAAATCAAAATTATAATATATACAAATTGAAGGAGGAGCAATCGAAAATGGTCGCTCACTCTTTCTGACCTTTCCCTTTCCGATCCCCAGTCCTTTTCTCTCGATGCTCCTCAGATTCTTCTTCTTCCTCTTCCTCTCTCTTCTCCTCTTCAAGCTTCCGAACGCGAATGACAAGGTACCGGAGCATCTCTTCCTGGAGACTGATTCGAGTATTAAGATCTCGGACGTTAGTCCGGAGATTGTCGATTGTTCGGCTGCTTGTTGAAGCAACCGGGCTTTCCATCTTCACGCGTTTGCTTCGTCGGGGATAGTTGTCCGGAACGAGCGAGCACCGGACTTTCGCTTTCCTGCAACCTTTGCAGGAAGCAGAACCGGGACCAACCATTTCGCACTTCAGTGCTTTTAAGATGCAACGACTGCACCGCGATTGTTTCGGAGGTGGTGAAGGGGGGTCGTCATCGTCTTCGTCGTCGGAGTCGTTGTAATCACCATCATCCCTTGGGTTGGGATCGCCGTCCTCGGGCTCTCCGGATGGAACAGCCTGAATGAAGAAGTTAGAAAATAGAAAATAAAAAGATAGGATCACTCACCACTATCACAATCCTTTTTCTCTTCTTGCCAACCACCGCCGTTGAAGCTTCACTAACCAGCTATAATCGAAATCAGAATGTTAGACTCCTATGGCAAGCCGAATACTCACCGAGTGAATCAACTTCTCCTTTTCCTTTTGTTCGATTTGAGCTCTTACGAGCGCCACCGTACTCATTCTCCTATCATCTCGGTTTTCTCGTGAGCTTCCTCGGTTTTTCTCTTCGCTGCCTCGGCAGCCTTCGATTCCTCCTCGGCTTTTCTCCTCTCATTTTCCTTCTTGGCATCCTCAGCCGCTTTTCTCGCTGCTTCAGCAGCTCTCAATTCTTCCTCCACTCTACGCCTTTCTATTTCCTCCTTTTTCTTCCTTTCCTCGGCTTCTCTTTTCTTCTCTTCCTTTTTTCGACGGATCTCCGCCAATCGAGCTTCCGCCGCTTCCTCCATAGCTTTCCTCTCAGCATCCAGTCTCGCCCTTTCCTCCTTCTGCTTCTGAATGAGCAGAAGCTCCGCCTTTTCTTCTTCATCCGATGGGGTGTTAGAACGAGAATTGGAGGACATGATGGTAGTGAGAGAAAAAGAAAAGTGGGGACTTAAAAAATTTTCGTTTGGTTCATATACTGTGCCATCATTTACGTGATTGATTGATCGATCTCGATTTCTTCACATTTCACCAAGTCACAGTTCGAGTTTCGAATCCTTGATCGAATCAACTCTAGGACCTTCGTACGAGGCTTTCGAGGGCAAAAGCCTAACAGGGGGATACTGTTACGGTTGTGCCTCCGGACTTCCGTGTATAGCTTCCAGCTTCGGACATGGACTTGGTGTAATTCATATTTACTTCCGAGATCGACTGCTTCGATTGAGTCGAACGAAGCATTTGGTTATCGAATGCTAAGTGCTACGACTTTATTGTCTTTTTATTTATATTGATGATGTCGAATTATATTAGTTATTGTCTTTTACTTACAGCTCTTATTGTTATAGATTTAACAATTAGGAATGCAGGTATATAAGCTGTAGTATCTTGTACATAGTTCCTCAGTTTAAATATCAACTTAGATTGCTGCTGAACTCCGTCCGGAACTCTCTCTTCTAATCGTCTAACGTTCGCACTATAAACGACCGTTGTCCAGACATCTTTATACTCTTACTCGTCACTCTGAACATTCACCGAACCGTACGACAAAGCGGGGACACTACCGAAAGTAGTGTCAAGGTTCTAGTTCATCTTTATCATCTTCCGTTGCAATCGAGCTGACCGATCATCTTCGATTACATCTCTTGAGACTTCGGTTATAAACCATAGTCTCGATTCCTACCGATCACTCTCGGATCACTTTGATTCACTCTATACCTTCTAAGACTCTACGGAACCTCACCGGCACAGTCTTAACAACCCCCTGCAAGATGTCTCTGTGCCTAAGCATGGTTTCAACCCCTGCGAGCATTTCTATCTCATGGACTGGGTAGTTCTGTTGCGCAGGGTTCAGCTTCACTGAGTAGAATGCCGCGACTGTAGCATTGTATTTCCAGGATACACCCTGCAAAACACAGCTGGATATTCCTGTAGCGCAACCGTCAGTCACCATCCATACAGGCGGTGCTTCCGGTTCATAGTTTAGCGGAACGCGGTGGTGCATTTTCGATGCCGACGTGCGGTTCTTGACCAGTTGGAAGGCCCTCTGCTCATTGAACCCCCAGCAGAAAGGGACAGTATCCCCCATTAAATTGCTTAGATGTCCCATGGGTATTCTTACACTGGCAATATCATCCGCCAGGAAACCTACGGATCCCAAGAACCCTCGCAATAAATCCCGGTTTGTAGGCGTCTTCCACTTAGAGATGGCATCCACCTTCTTGGGATCCATCCTGATTCCTTCGTCATCCACTATTCTACCCAATATTCTCAGCTCGCTCGCCAAAAAGTTCAATTTAGACTTGCTCAAATATAACTTTTCGGGGACAAGAATGTCAATTACGAGCTTGGCGTGCTGTACATGATCCTCCAGAGTGTCCGGATAAATCACAATATCGTCAAGGTACACGTCCATAAACCATTCAAGGAATGAAGAGAATAGAAAGTTCATTAGGGCCTGGTACGTAGACAGGGTGTTGCAATCCCCTTGTTGTATTACCAGACTGACCATGTTCCCATCAGGAGTACAGACTGCCGTCTTGTATACATCGTCAGGATGAATCCGAATTTGCTCATAGGCATCTTTCCCGTCCATTGTTGACCGAAACTTTGCTTGGGCTGCACGCCTTAGGATTCCATCTATGTCCGGTAACGGTGACACCAGCTTTTTGGTGTTTGCATTTTGCCAGCAAAGGTCTGCGACCACATGCAGGCGATTATTTTGAGCACCATGCTTTGGGATAAGCAGCAGAGGTACAGTGTTGTTTGACGTAGTGATATGCCATCTGCCACTCTTAATGTAAGCATCCCGCTTCTCTGCCCAATCAATTCTGAATTTCTCAGGCAGCCGCGAAGGTCTCCAGGGTATTACCAGTGACTCGTCGATCAGCAGTATCCTATGGTTTATCTCCCTGAGAGGGGGTAGGTCCGTTTCCGCCATTGTTCTGCACAGCGGTTTTGCATATTCACGTAATTCTGACCGTATTTTCTCCAGATTCTCTCCCTGGACCTCAACTGCTTGTGAAGCTAGTTGGGAGATGGTAGGCCCCTTCAGAGGTAAGCGGGCATCACTTCCGATCACCACTCGCGATTCATTGAATCCCACAGTTACAGAGTGTTTGTACATCCAATCTGTACCCAGAATGATAGGGGAATTGATGTTTGCGACATCGAATCCTCGTTCCTCATCAATGCCCTGGTATTGGAATTGAGCTACCACCCTGCGATTGATTTTCAAATGAGAACCCTGGACCGCAAGTTGCAAAGTGAGTGGTGGGTCAATTATCTCCTCCTTGAACTTAAGCTGATCAATCAGGGTTGTGCTCATGAATGATCCCAGAGATCCGGAGTCCAATAGCGCTGTTACAGGGTGGCCATTAATTCGGACCACAATTATAATTGGTCTAGCCACCTTGCACCCTGGGTCCTTTATATGCGCCGCATTTCTCTGCAATCCCACGTACTTATTGGCTGGGATTTGTATACCATTCAATTCAAAGCCATAAGTAGTGAACGGTGTTCTGTTCTGTATGAGGTCCTCCCTGCATGGCTCAGGTGCGTCAAAGAGGTTTCCTACGATCGTATGTGCCTCCCACATATTCCAGCAGATACAATCTCTCAGTAAGGCAGACAGCCACTTGCAATACCATCAGTACACGTCAAATCGCGGTTCACTGAGGAGCTCGCTGGTCAAGGGCCAGCAAACATTATACATGGCATCTTCGACTATGTAAATGGTCATGCTAAAACCAGACAGGAATGCATTGAAACGACTACTTTGCTTAGGCCCTGTTCGGGAACCCGGGTAGGAATGGGTAGGGTTGATTTTTGGCAGGAGATGAGTTGCCAGGAGGGTTGCTATGAGTTGAGCGCTTGATCCAACTCTACCCTGGCATTCGGTAAAATGTCACGCCGTGATTTTCACCTTAATCCGTTTTCTTTCGTTTCCTGTGCCCTTTGAACGCATTTGCGATAAAACTCTCCTTCATAATCTATCTACACTTGCTTTATGATGTCTCAACCTCCCAAAAACCCTCCAAAAACCCCAGCAAAGGCCAAGAAGACTGTTCAGAAGGCAGTTTGGAGCTTGGCTGATGACAAAGTCTTAATAACCATCCTGAAAGAGCAGAAGGATGCTGGCTTCCAGACCGACAATGGTGGCTTCCACAGTGATGCATACAAGGCTGCCACAGAGAAGCTAGTGACTTCTACATCAAAAGGTGCAATGAAAACTGCAGAGATGTGCAAGACACGTTGGTGTACAGTACGTTAATTTATTCTCCTTGTAATAATTATTGCTCAATGTTGATCCCAAAATCACTCAAAGCTCAAGAAAGAATTCAAAGATGTCAAGTTCATTCTTTCAGTGTCAGGTTTTGGATGGGATGCTGAGCGTGGGATGGCTACTGCTACAAATTCGGTTTGGGAAGATCTTCTCAAAGTATGTCATTCTCTATTCACATCTTTTTTGGTGATTTCTAACTCTGGTATCCTAGAAAAAGCCCAAATTGAAGTGCTGGAAGAAGAAGTGCTTCCCGTACTATAATCAAATCTTTGATCTGGTTGAAGGTCAGGTTGCAACTGGTGCGACAGCTTTTTTCCCTGGTGAATCAGTGACTGCAGAGCCTGATGGTGATGGTGATAACAAGGAAGCTGATGAGGGTAATGAGGATGAGGACAGGAATGATCAGGTATGTTTTATTGTCATCATTTTCTTCATCCTATTTGATTGGTATCTACTAGGTTTCTACTTCGATCTCTCCCTCTGCTTCACAAACACCAGCTCAACAATCATGGTCGGCTACCTCCAGCATGAGCTCTGTCCCATCAACTTTGCGAAAGCGCTCTGCCATCACTAGAGACTCAAATGACCGTCCCTTGAAGCGTGCCCATGGGTGTAAGCCTACTCAAAGTGATGCTGGATTTGAGATGGCTGAAGCGGTACGTGACCTTGCTCGCAGTGCTATGGGAGATGGCTCGGACCCATCGGTTCTCTCGCCAGCTCGGAAAACACGTGCAATTGCCTGTTTGGAGCAAGATGACCAGTTATCAGACAATGAGATGATTGATGCATTCAAACTCATCCGTTGTGAAACTAGTGTTGCTGATACCTATCTTGCTATTGGTAGTATTGCCCAACGTACCCGTTTCATTCAGGCGGAGCTTTCTGCTGCTTTAAATGACAAATTTTAGGTTATGTTTTTATACAATATTCTCCACCCAATTGAATTCACTCTACTCCTCAGTATCTCTTCTTGCTTTGGTACTACCATACTACATACATTCATTTATAATGCTATACATGTTCACTGTCAATGTCTAGATTCTCCGCCAAGTACTGCTGATACTGATCCCAGCAAGCCTGCGCAATCCGGTCTCTCTTCAACTCTGCCCTTCTTTTCTCCTCGGAGCTGATATGAGTTGAAAAGTATTCTGGGGGATTGACTGTGCAATTTTCAGCTCCCTGCGCCTGCTCAAGATCATCAGCAATCCTGAAGATGTCATCCTGCGGATCATGAATATGGAGAAAATTATGGATTGCTGCAACTGCAGCTGGAATATGTGCTTGAACCTTCATTGAGTACTCTGGAGCTGTACGCATAATGCAGAACTGCCGTTTCATGACTCCAAATACACGCTCAACAACATTTCGCAGCTGGGCATGCCACAGATTGAATAGTTCTTCTCGATCCCTGGGCCTGTTTTAGATTAGTCAGCACACTGTTTTGTGTACTGCACAAGAGCCAAAATACCTCTGATTACCTCTCGACCACTCCTTGAGATGATATCGCTTGCCATGGTATGGTACGAGACATGTATCACATAGTGGGAAGCCAGCATCACCAAGCCAATAGTGCCCAGGAGGAATTGCAAGATTTCTCTGGCGTGCTTCCTCCCATAACCAACCATCAGCTGTACTTCCTTCCCACCCAGTCATCATGTAGCAAATCTGCATATCAAATGTAGCTCCTACCAGTATGTTTTGCGAAATGCGCCCTTTACGGCTCTGGTAGTGGCCCATGTCCTCTTCCAAGACAAAAGCATCCTCCAGTGAGCCATCAATAGTCGCTTGAGCTTCAGAAAATGGCTGAAAGCGAGGATCGTTGGAGATGATAGGTGAAACTTCAACACCACTGGGAAGTTTAACATATTTGATGTAAAAAGAGCCTGATGTAATGTCAAGGACTGAATGAAAGGATTTCGAGATGGTATCTGCACTGCGTTGAAAACGCTCTTGTGCCTCTCTGTTTCCCATCCCAAATATCATCAGGTGTAAGAAGATGGAGACTTTTTCGTCTGCTTGGACTTAACAACTATCACGGAGTCCTGCTTTACGCATTTCTTTGACAAGGTTTTGAAAGACATGTGAAGCCATTCCCATTGACTCACGCATACGTCTTGGGTGGCCTGCATAAATGAATGAGATGAATATATAGCAAAATGCAGGGTTCACACCTTCCACTAGCTCATCAATCCACATTTCTCCAGTGAAAACTGAGTCATGAACCCGCTTGATAGGCTTTGAAAGACGAGAGAGTGTCATTAAAGTGTATGCAGAGAGCACTCCTGCAATTACCGGAAGAGCTTTCCGAAGCTTTTCACGTCGAGTTTGAGGCCTAGAGGTCTTCTGGAGAACAGCAACCCTTGTCGAAACCATTTTTGGGCAGGGGATGAATGCTCTGGAGATGATGTATTATCGATCTGATTATGTAACATAAGTGACAATTTGCGTCTACTCTGTGACTAGTCGTTTCAACCCAAGTCCGACCCACTCGGACTCTTGGAAGTCAAACCCACTTGACCCTCCTCAACCCTACCCATTCCTACCCGGGTTCCCGAATGGGGCCTTATAGTATTCGCTACGCTTAGGATGGAAATCCGGTAAGTCATCTCCTGGGTAGACCAATGCTTCGTTTAATATTTGTGCTATTCTTGTGGCACGCGCATCTCCCATAGTTCATGACGTTGGGGACCTTACCGCCTCTGCACCACAAGACTTCTGCAATAATCTTGCAAACCATGCACCTGGGTTGAAATCCGGGTTTTCTAGTAGTCTGGTTGGGATGACATGTGCTGAATCCTCATATGCCGAATCAAGGAGCAGATGGGCATGGTCCGAAATTCGGTAAGCCAGGAATCGGTCGATGCTTCCTACTTCCGTGCTTTTGCTCAATTCCCCAGCAAAAGGGGCGTGTAGGGTCAGGATGTATTCCAGACGTTCAGCTAGTGGATCCCCGAAACAGCGCTGGACTGGATCACTCTCGAACCCAAAGTGAGGGTGGTTCAAGTGATTATGGAGTCCCCGTGCCTTTGTTTCATTAATATCCAGCTTTGTGCTGTCCTTTGGCCATGAGAAGATGGATGTCGCCCCTTCCGAGTTACATAGGTACCTTATTATGGACCTAGCATAAGTGTCACACATGTCCAGGAGTTTGATTTTGGAGTCTTCCCACTCTGAGTTGCGTGAGTTGGGATCCTCTGCTCTGTCAATGGTACTCTTATGACACCTCCTGTGTTCCAGACTCTCCGCTGTGTTATAGTCAGCGCAATGACAATGTGAATCCCATTCGTCACAGCAAGGACACCAATCATCATTTTGCTCAACGTCCCCAGTTGAGTTCCAATCATAACCCGGTTCGTGGTCGCCTAAGCAATTGTTTGTTTCATCGGAGTCATTGAACCTGGAGCCGCTGGAAAAGTGATCCCTCTCCCCGTCTGAATAGTATGTTTCTTCAACGTCTTCGAACCAGTCTAGATGGATCACATTGAGTGAAAACTCCTTGACATCCCCCGTGGTCAACATTAACTCTGGTAACTCAAATTCCATGTTATGAGTGGTGAACCCCGGAGGTCCGTTTGCTCTCCTTGAATCCGGCCTAAGGGTGTTCTTCTTGGGGCAATCGTGTGAATGGTGACCTGCCTCTCCACATTCAAAGCACTTTCCCGCTGCACGATACTCGTTCTTCTGCTGTTCTGATAACTGCTTCCTAGGGTGACGCTCCCGATTACTGGACCGAGCATTACTTGGGCTGTGTGGAAGGTGCTTCCTTTTGGATTCAATGGCATTTCCCAATGAGCTGTCAGCGGATGCTCTTTCTGGTTTCCCTCCCTTCTCCTGTTTCGAAGTGTGAGTGAAACACCCTCCAGAAAAAGTCTTGCTGAACTGCGAGTTATTAGGTTTATGGTCTCCTGAATCCACCTTTCGGGGACTGGCGGAGGTAGGCTTGCCTACTCCTTCTATTAACTCCACTTTCTCAGCGTCGTCAACTAGATCTTCCAGCCTGCTTGTTTCCGGGGTGTGCCCCATGCATAGTAAGCCCTTTGTTATAAAAGGTTCAAAGCTATCCCAAAGGAATATCACCTTATGACGTTCATCTAGCGTACCCACCGTGTTACAGAGGTCTTTGAATATTCCAACATGGTCCCAAATTCTTTGGTTTCTCTGTTGCAAATTCACCAGCTTACGACGCTGTTCTGGTTGGAAGTCAATAGGGAAGGCGAAGTCATATAACTTTTCATAGAATTTTTTGAGACTCCAGTCACTGGAGCTTTCGCCACACATCCTTTCAAAGAAGGTGTAAGCTTTTCCCTTTAGGAACCTTGAGGCAACCTCCACTTGTCTATACTCCGGTACTTGGCTGTCCTCAAGATATGCCATGATTTCTCGCATGTTTCTTTGGAATGATCGGAGACTTGTGGTCCCATCATATATCTCAGTTGGTTTCAGTGGTTTAATTCTCATCCCTTTTGCTTTGCAAGCATATCCTTGTCCTTCCTCTTCTATGTCTATTACGGGTTCCCCATCCTCTGTTTTAATGACTTTCATTTGGTTGAACAGGTTACCTACGTGGCTAATAGTCGCGATCAAATCTGAGGGACGACTGGGGAGCTTACGGGCATTGTGTATGCTTATGCCATTGTTGAGTTTAGCCTTTGCTGATTCCGTTTCCGCCTCTGAACCGATTTGCAGTACAGCTTCGTTAGCCTGGTCATCCCTCGGGTCTGGTAGACCTTCCTTTTCAATTCCTCAATCTTCGCTTGATACTTTGCATCGATTCTTTCAGTTTCCTGGTGTTGCCATGCTCGGAAGTCCTCAAACATGTCATGCATGCGACGGCGTTCTCTGGAAGCCTCCTGCTCCTTTCTCGTGTCACTCATACTTGCCAGGATCTGATTTTGTATGTCTGGGTTTATCTCGTTGTCATTTAGGGTTACATTCCCCCAATTTAGCGGGTCTATTGCTTTGCCCTTCCCCGTGGAGGGTCCTTCATCTTGGGACACATCATCCGTATCCAATATTTGAACCGAGTTCTGCCTCAGTTGTACCAGTCTACGCTGTTCTGGGCTTAGGTTGGCTTCCGCCATTTGTATAGTACATTCCTGTTCTACACTTAAGGAATTTTCTCGCTCACATTCATCTGTTAATGTTTTCATGTTCTTTGTGGGCTCGTCAGTCCACATATATTCAATTCGCCCTCCAACGGCCCCACTGGGTCGTAGAAGCGTTGAATCGATTTCTGCTGGTCCCACAGGCTCAGTCTCATCCGGCTCGGATTGCATGGATTCATAACCTTGGCCCTTTGGCGAAGGTGCCCTCGATTGTCCTTCGGACTCAATCGGGGTAAGCGGCGAGTCAGGATTAGGTTCTGACTTGTCAGTTCTCGAGGAGGTATTCAGAGTGCCGGGAACAGCCAGGTCACTCTGAGTACGTCTGGACCGTAGATTGCGGTTAGACATTTACACACGCAAGGGCTAGAGGAATTCACCAGTTGATCAGACTGATGAAGGTGCCATCTAGCTGGAATACACAACTCTAGAAGTTAAAAATATGTCGCGGTAGCTTAGCGTACTAAGTGTAACGCGACACAAATAGAGTGATTTCGGTTGAACTTAGCTTTTTAGATTCTAAAGAATCCACAGGTTAACTGAAATAAGGAGTGAATTCCGTAACGTTCTAAGAGGAAAAGTCCTCGTACATGTTTATGTATGTAGGTTTTTATAGGTAAGAGTAAGGTACAAAGTGATACAGCATCTGAGTGCAGAGTAAAGAGTGTGTTGCGGTGATCATGAAGATGGTGAACAGATGGGGGAGCGGAGTAGATTGAGTTAGGGGTGATTAGGTCTGGGCCATGGCAGTAATCTACTATATTGACTGGCTGCCTCTGAATTTGCACCTGAGCTTTCCCCATTCATTTATCAGCCATTCTATCCATTTACAATAATTCCCCCTAAATTCTGCAATTCTTGTATTTAGTGCACAATTGACTGTTAGACCTGCTTTCCTTTGATCCAATTTTACAGCTTTCTAACTAGAATTTACAGAGTATGAATTCCTCTACAATAGCACATCTGCTACAACAAATGCAGCAAGTGGGCCAACTCACTCCTGCTGTGTGGTCACAAACTTTTTCTGCTTCACTTCTGAGTCCCATATCTCCATTGATCTTCAATTCCGACTCCTCTTCTACTAATGCTCATTCTACAAATCTGATTCCCAATCATACTTCCACTAATATTTCTGCTAATCTCCCAATATCACCTCTTCCTGTCGCTCAATCTCTGAGTTCTTATTCTCCCAGTGCTCCTCTGAGTCTGCCTTCCAATCATCTTGCTCCATCTACTCTTCCTCCTGCTCATCCCCTATCTACTGGGCTTTCTCCTGCCATCTCCAGTACACTTCTTCCAGCAGCTCTAACTTTGACTACTCCCCCAGTGAATACTCCTGGCATGCTCCCTGGTCCAGTGGCTCCCTACCAAAGCATCCAGATGCTAGACAGTGTGGCTGGAAGTAGCACAGACCCAAACACACAGTGAATGTCTGAACTCGTGTCTTTGGTAAGCTCCTGACTTGATTTATCCCAATCAAATTGGGCTAGGTGGGATCATGCTGCAGGAATGCTATCAAGGAAGCCCCACTCCAAGGCTCAGAGAAAACCATCTCTAATGGATGGATTCTCTGTACCAAAGATTAAGAATTGCATTACTTTAGCCTTGTCACCTGCTGGCCAACCTCTTGACTGTTAAGGTTGTGCAGCCATCAAGGATGAGGTCAATTGTCTAACGCTCCAGTGCGATGTGCAAAGCTCTGAAGCATGGGAACTATGGTGATGGCACAAGGGAAGACTACACAGTCCTTCGGAAGTAAGGGACTTCAGCAAAGCTATTAGTAATGCTCCCTATATGCTATCTGGGTGCTCCAGTAAAGTGTAAAGAATTTGTCACAAAGAGGTGACAACGGTGACAAGGCTGAGCGGGAGCTTAGGTGGAAGCGGACAGTTACTGATCCCAATGACAAAGTTATATTCATAATAAATACTGAGAAGTAAGTAAAGATGTACCTGATTCCAACGACAAAGAGGTCAAGATAAGGGATCAGATTGTGGGGGGCTGGCTTATATATACGAAGGTAAGGTACGGGAACCATGATGTCATACTGTATAGTTCAGGAACAAGGAATGGAATGAGCTGGAGGGTTCTGGATCGATTATGATAGGTAACAGTGATGGAATGATGTATTGTAAAGAAAAGGAAAATAATAGGGGCAGCTCACTTCATGACATTACCCCCCTCCT
>MU790843.1:0-27629 GCA_027886635.1 Lentinula boryana | reverse complement strand
CAGATGAACGATGAGTAATGAACACGGTCATGTGGTTACTAGAGCATGTGAAAATGAAAGAAAGAAAATGATGTAAGTACTTGGTTGTCACAACAGGTAGTTGTGTGATCAGGTCCACTCCCACCTCCTCCCACAAGCCTGTCGGAACATCCAGGGGCTGTGTTACTGCTCGTGGGTGTCTCTGGATCTTCTTCCTCGCGCAAATCTCACATCCTTCAACATACTTTTCCACAAAAGATTGTAGGGTGGGCCACCAAAAATGAGTGCTGACCAGATCAAGGGTGCCATGAAGTCCTGGGTGGCCGGCGGTAGGGCTGTCGTGGCATTGTTGTAGCACTTCGGTTCGCAGGTTGTTGTCTGGTGGAACGTATACCCTACCTCGATGATAGACTAATCCGTTATCCTCTTCCCATTCTGCTATTCCATTGGCCAGGCATTGGAGGCCGCTCCTCCTCAACTCCTGCAATCCTTCGAGTACCTGCGCCTCCCTCTGTGACGCCCTCCAGATGTGGTCCTCCAGTGGGTTCTGTAGTGAGGTTGCTGCGACTTGCATAAAGTGGGTTGGCTTTAACACGGTCTGTTGATGGTTGTCATCACTATCCAGGACTTGATGTGCTGCCATGCATGACAAAGCGTCAGCCTGAGTATTGGCCTTGCCCGGACGGTGAGTTAGCTTAAAATCAAACCATGATAGCCATAGTGCCCATCATGCTTGTTGACGACTGAGGTCCTGAGCAGTTCACCAGAATTTGAGGTTTGCGTGGTCTGTGAGGATTTCAGATGGCTGTGGTGATCCTTCAAGAAAGTTCCTCCAGTCATTCAATGCTTCAATGATGGCTAGCATTTCGCGGTTGTAAATCTCGTAGTTTCGTTCTGCTGGCTGCATGGATGTGGAGTGGAATGCCACGGGGTGCCACTGACTGTCGTCTTGCAGTTGCATTAGGGCCCCTCCGGTCGCAAAGCCTGATGCGTCCACTTCGAGTCGTGAGAGCCTGTCTGGGTCCCAAAGAGCCAGTACTGGTGCTGACACAAATGCTTCCCTCAGGGTGTCGAATGCCTGTTGCTGATGTGTTCCCCAATCAAAGCTGGTGTCTTTCCTGGTGAGATCGTTCAGAGGTCGTGCTATGCAGGCGAAGTTCCGTATGAACCGTCGATAAAAGTTAGCAAAGCCCAAAAATCCCCTTAGCTCCCGTAAGTTCTTTGGGGTTGACCAGTCGCGGACTGCGGCTACCTTCTGTCATGAAGTGAGCCGCCCCTATTATTTTCCTGTTCTTTACAATACATCATTCCATCACTGTTACCTATCATAATCGATCCGGAACCCTCCAGCCCATTCCATTCCATTCCTCATTCCTGAACTATACAGTATGACATCATGGTTCCTGTACCTTACCTTCGTATATATAAGCCAGCCCCCCACAATCTGATCCCTTATCTTGACCTCTTTGTCATTGGGATCAGGTACATCTTTACTTACTTCTCAGTATTTATTATGAATATAACTTTGTCGTTGGAATCAGTATCTGTCCACTTCCGCCTAAGCTCCCACTCAGCCTTGTCACCGTCGTCACCTCTTTGTGACACCTTCACTGGGTCCATGCGCACCTCCCCTTCCGATATTACTAACCCCAGGTACTCGATCTGAAGTTCTTCAAACTCACACTTTTCCGGTCATAGATAGAGGTCGTGTTTCTGCAGTCGCGTTAGTACTTCTCGTACCACCTGTCGGTGCTCTTGTAATTCGTTGCTGAAGATGAGGATGTCGTCTAAGTAGACTGCTACTTTCCCTGCTGCCACGAGGTCGGAGAAAATGGAGTTCATGAAGGCTTGAAATGCAGTGGCTGGGGAGTTAGTGAGACCAAAGAACATTACACGGGGTTCGAATAATCCTCTGTTGGTTGCAAAAGCAGCCTTCCATTCATCACCCTCCTTGATTCGAACGTTGTTGTAGCCCCATCGAATGTCAAATTTGGTGAAGTACCGTGCTCCTTGCAAGCGATGAGTGGAAGGGGGTAACGGTTCTTTATGGTGACCTGATTAAGTTTCCGGTAGTCTTGCACGAAGCGGAGTTTCCCATCCTTCTTTTTCACGAAGAAGACTGGTGAAGACAGCGGTGACTTGGAGGGGCGGATGTAGCCTTTTTGAAGGTTGTCATCTAAGAACCGATCGAGTTCGGCTTGCTCATTCAGTGACATGGGGTAGACCTTGGTGCGCATCGTTTCGGGTGCTCCTGGGATCAATTCGATTGCGTGGTCCCAGGGTTGGTGTTCTGGCAGGCGTTCAGAAGTGGTTTCGGAAAATACCTTTTTGAAATCCCAATAGGGTTCTGGGACCATCTCCTCGAAGGTTTTCAGGGGCTTGGCTTTGTGGGTCTGTTCGGCTAGCTGTTGAGAATATGTGAACCCTGCGGCGCACCAAACCTCTTCCGTCTGTTCCTGTAGGATGCCTGATTTCACCCATGCCCATCGAGTCTGTCAGTTTGCCCGAATTTGGTGTATAGGGGACTCCTCCACTGGTTGGTCTGTCGCTATACTCTCCGATCCACTTGGCAATGGTTCCGGGATGGTGACTGTTTGGATCCTTTCTATCCCTTCCTGCTCTTCCACCTCTTCTATCATCACCTGTCATGGTTTGATGGAAAGCCTTCCCTTCTCCCAATCGATATCCGGATTGGCTTTCCGTAGCCACGGGAGCCCCAGGATTAGATCCTCGCTTCCCAAGTTAGTGATCAACAGGTCCGTCCATTGTTCCTGGTTGTCCACCGTCAAGGCTAATCGTGCGAAGTGCGTGATTTGCCCTGCTCGGTTGGCGGAGCCATCTATGTTGAAGACACTGATGGTTCACCTGAGTGGGAAAGTCTTTACATGATGGCGAGTAACAAACTCCTGGCTCAGAAATAGAGCAGTAGCTCTGGAATCAACCATGGCCGCGGTTTCTATACTTTGGTTCCTTCCTCTTAGTTTTGCATTTATTCGGAAATGTGATGAATTGGAATTCAATTCCAAGGTTGTAGATATTTTACACGAGGATAGAGAATCGTATGCAGAGGAACAGTGTATAGTAAACCGATTGGCGGGTGCTCTCGATGCGGCCGAGACGGACACCCGCTTTAAAAACCCCCTTGAGATCCAGATGCTGGGGCCATGGCGTTAGCTCTATTCAGGAGCTCCTGTAGTTGAGCGATCTGGGTAGAGAGATCCAGGGCAAGTGGAGATGGTGGAGTAGGAGCAGGAGCGGAGGCGGCAATTTGGACGGCTTCATTCGGAAACAGGGTGAATGGCGTCGAAGAGGAGGCGGAGACTTGTTGTCGCTGGGGTTGTTGATGTTTACCCCGGCCATGCTCTAGACCCATAAACTTTTCTTGGCAGACCGATTCCAGGTGACCTCGTCGACCACAGTAGCGACATACTGTGTCCTTGTATGAGCAGTTCCTTTTCTCATGACTCTGCAAACCACAACCGTAGCATCTGCCTCTCATTTGTGCCACAAAACTCTCCCTGCTATTCCCACTGGTGTGCGTGGCATCGATGTCCATGGCGTAAGAGTTAGAGGGAGTGGAGGAGGAGTGAGAGGTACTGGAATTACGGCCTGTCATGGTGGGGTCGTGCAGGAACACGTCAACCGAGATTGCTCATCGAATTGCCTCTTCTAGCGTGGGGGCTAGTCCCTGTGCAATGTTGACCACAATGAGATTTTGTCGAATATCAGGGTTGAGACCGCTGTGAAAACGCTCTCGTAGGTCCACATCTGAGAGTCCTGTCCGATCACCAACGTCCTTGAATTTCTGGGCAAATTCTGCCACCGTTTGACCTTTCCCTTGTCTAAGGTGTTGGATCGCATTCCGGGCCTCCATACCTGCATCGATAGATTCGAACCGGAGCGCAAAAGCTCATACAAATTCTTCCCATCGCCCGTTGAAAGGCTGGTGGTTCTCACTGAACTGTAGGAGATACGGAGTAGCCCAGTCAGCCGCGCTCCCGGAGAAGAACCCTAGGGCTGCCTTAATCAGCTTGGGTTCATTGCTAGTCAAGTCCGGCTGTTCTGATGCCCAGTTGTGATACTGCGCAATGAAGTGGCGTGCTTCGGCACTGTTGGTGCCCTTGAAGAGCTCCGGTTTGTTTATACTGGACTTGGCAGAGACTCTGTGGAGGTTGGCTGTGAGCTGAGCCACTTGTTCAATGAGCTGAGCCATAAGTTGGTTTGGGTCGACCGGTGTGGGGTTGGACATGATGGATGGCGGTGTTATAGGTATGAATAGGATACCGTTGTCTGAGGTTTCTTCTTTGCTGATTGAATTGGCGAGGGCATTCGGGCAGGGCTGAGAGCTGCAGTCAGACCAAGAGTTCCCTTGAAGGTAAATGTGGGTCTGGTCCTTGGTATCAAAGGCATGCGGGTAGGTGGAACAGTCAATGGCTTGGACAGGTAATCTTGGTGCAGCAAGATTAGTAGACATGGCGGAAGCAGAGCCTGCAAGGATAACCCAATCGGTAGGTTATCAGTGCAGTAGAGGATCTTGACCTAATGTCACAAAGAGGTGACAACAGTGGCAAGACTGAGCGGAGGCTTAGGCAGAAGCGGATGGATACTGATCCCAACGACAAAGTTATATTCATAATAAATACAGAGTAGTAAGCAAAGACATACCTGATCCCAACGACAAAGAGGTCAAGATGAGGGATCAGGCTGTGGGGGCAGGCTTATATATACAAAGGCGAGGTGCGGGAACGATGGTGTCATACTATACAGTTCAGGAACAAGGAATGAAGCGGAATGGACTGGAAGGTTCCGGATCGATTGTGATAGGTAAAAGTGATGGAATGATGTATTGTAAAGAAAGAGAAAATAATAGGGGTTGCTCACTTCATGACAACGTGTTTGTTCATCCTTGTAGGGAAAGGTGAAGAAGGATCCTTCGCAAAATTCAAAGGTGCTGCTTGATGGAAATCCTTTAGCTGCAGTCACTATTGCCAGGCTGGCAGGATTTCTGATTAAATCTGCTTCCAAATTTGGGACAAAACTATGGTTTTCTAGTGGCAAAGTGCACGAATGTTTAATCATCTTTGCGAAGATCAGCCTGTCTTCTTGGTTTTCGCAGTTCAACAGCTGCTCATACCCCAAATTCAACAATCGCCTGAGATCAGGAAACCAGTACCAATACCCGTGGTGAAGAGCAAATGCTGAAGTGACAGCTATCGAACGGGTCGGTGAAAAATTCAGAAGACATTGGCATATATGTATAGGAAGAAAGCAGGACTTTCTTTGACTTTTAGTTTACTGATAAATGCAGTTGCTACACATCTAACTGGACCTGTAGACGACTGATGAGAGGGGTCACGAAGATTACTATCAATGAGGTTCAGTACTGTTAAGCAGTGTGGACAAACAAATTATGGTATTAAACCGCATGTTTGACAGATTGGTGTATATGCTGATGAAGGGTATTGATTTGCTTGTATATCTCAAAATGCTCGCCTTGACAGAAACAGCTTCCCTTAAACTCTTTCTTGGGCGATTGCGCACTACTCTACCTGACTCGAGGAAGCAAGGAATATTTTTGAGTCCGTACGTTAGGCAACTTTCGTTATCCCTATCTCATTTTCGTGCCATACTGCTCTTTCTCAAGATCAGTCTGAAGATCGTTTCCTTAGATTTCGACCAACCCTTCAGGCTCAGTGTAGTGAGCTGACTTGTGTGGCTCCACATTCTCATCCTTTTCTCTTCAGCGGCGCATGGGCTTGAAATGAGAGCCACCACTCGAGCCTCTCTACGAACGCATAGAAACGGCTCATTGGGCGACCTCAAGGCTCTTATCTTTGTTTTGTGCCACGCACCTTTAATCGTCATGCCCAAATATGTATCTTGGGTCATGATATTATTATAGCAAAGATGGCAGTACGGCTAGATAGAGGTGTGCCCTCCGGACATATCACAGACAACTCTAGCGCACCTCTACAGTCTAACACAAGGCGTGGCCTTTTTTTTTGAAAGAGAGGCGTTATTCAGCTGGATATAGAACTTCTGCCAAAATGGAATGGCTAATCTCGCGGTCAATGAACAAAATGGAAACCAAGTTTGGCTCTCGCATGGCTTTGGCTTTTATTTTCATTGTTCGCAGGAGACCCAATGGGAAATCATCATCACTCTTATAAGCCCGGGGCCGTTTATGCTCGCTGTTTCTCGCTGTTCAGCTTGTCATCCTACCATGTCGATGCAAATACTCGGAGGCCTAAACACATAAACATTCATTGTTCCAAGAGGTAGTGCATAAAAGATACATGAGATGGACTGAGCATATATCGTACGTAGAGCAAGATAAGATAAACAAACATAGATGAAGAAGTAAGAAAGGTTTCGTATGATTCGTGAAAAGCACCAGTCGTAAACGTGAGTCAGCCGTGAAAAGATAGATAAAAAGATAAAAGGATAAATGGCCAATGGGATTGGAGTGGAAAAACAAATACAAAAGAATGAGATCAATGGTACACGTCTCGGAATTTTATCTTCTCGGAGACCTATCTCCGAATAACCCAGGGCTGTCATGCTCGGGAACAAGCAATGTAGCCTCAAGAGAGGCGGGAGTCGGGACCAAGTTGGGATCGGCTGAAGAGAGGTAAGCAAACTGTATGGGATTATAAATGCTTTCACTCACGTTGCCAAGTGGCCCAACTCCTCACTTGAGCTCTGGGATCCACCATGCCAGTAATAGCTGACATACTCGGACCAGGTGCAGCTGCCGGCGGAGCGGGTTCTTTTTTCTTCTTACGAGATCGCTGATGGACAGAACGCCATCCAGGTCTGGCGGTAGGCACTTCTGGTGGAACAGGAGGCTCAGGCGGAGGCGGAGGCTCGACAGGAGGTCCTCCCGGTGCACCTGGAGGTGGTTTCCTGATTTGACATTATCCGTGAGTAAGTGAAAGGTATTATCTATGATCAATCGCACCAGTCAGGCTCAAATTCCCCTCCAGGACCATACTTCGATCGCATGCATAAAAGATAACCAATCTCACTATGAAAATTCCGAGTGAACAGCTTTCAGGAAAATCAACATCTGGGACGTACTGTTGCAAAGCTCTCCTCTCTTCCCTCAATTTACCAACTTCACTCAAAAGAATACGGACTTCCGAAGCCAAAGCTTTACTAAACTCGTCAAGATACTGAAGAAAGGAAGTAAGAATGGATGACTTTTCATAAGCTTGAGAGCGACGTACTCCTTGAATGTTGTATGGAACTTGCTCATTGGCAGTTTCTCGAACGGTATTGATGATTTCCGCATGGTGTTGTTCACATTCGTTGCGCCAAGCTGTGATTCCAGTTGAACGTTAGAAGAATATCAAAGAGTTGGACGACGTACTGTCCGAAAACGCCCTCAACGTTTCTTGGATCTCATCATGCCTCCGCATCACCTCTTCTAAGATTTTCTCAACGCCTGCGAGTGATGAATCAGTGATGAAAAGAGATGAAGGATGTATGAAGAAAAGTGCACACCAGGTTTGCCTTCGGCCTCCAACCTCAATGTTTCTGCTTTATCTCTCTCCTCTTGGAACTGATCAAATAGTCTCTGAATCATGTCCCTCATCTCCGCCATCTCCGCATCCTTGTTCATCCTTCTCTCCTCCTTCTCAGCGTATCTCGATTCCATTACATCCCGTTTCTCGTCCATCACCTGTCTTTGCTCGTTCATGAGGTTCGTTAGATCCATCAACTGATTTCTGATAAAATTATTGTGTTCTTCACGTTCCGCCCTCTCACGTTCGCGTGCGTCAGATTCATCGGCTTGTCGAGCTTGTTTTTCAGCCTCAAGTTCAGCACGAAGAGCAGCTACCTGTTCCTCCAATTCCTGAATACGAGAATCCTTAAGCTCTTGGGCAGCTTGGACAGCGGCGTCGCGTTCAGCCTCTAACTGTTCTCTCTCAGCAGCCGCAGCTTCTCGTTCCCTCACGTTCTCATCTCTTTCCATATCGATGATTTCCCTAATCTCACGTGAATGTCTTGATGCCGTGTCACGAATATCTTGAATAGTATGAAGAGAAGTGCGATCTCCCACATCTTCCGCAACGCCAGGAGCACTTCCTGCAGCAGGAGGTGGTACAGGTCCTAGACCACCAGTCAAGTCTTGAAGTATTGCTTCTCGAGCTTCGGCAGCACGCGCTCTCGCTTCTTCATTCTCCCTAAATATTCGTTCTCGATCTTGTTCACCGGCACGGAACCCTTCTTCTCGCTGCCTTTCTTTATCTTCGAACTCAGCATCCCGTTGCCGTTCCGCTTCCTGGGCACCTTCAACGACATCATGAAAACGGTGTTCAGCATCATCGAGTCGAGCAAGGCGATCGCGTTCTTCTTCAGCTAACGCAAGGTCACCTGGAGCAGGAGAACGATGAGCGCGAGAATGCGGAGGAGGTACTGCCTCGATGATGCTGGGAGAAGCTCGACGACCGAAACCGGGTTCAGATGGAAGAGGTCGAGTGGTACCAGGACGAGGTGAAATCACATCCTGTGTTGCTTCACCAGGTAAAGTGTAACCATCGTCATCATAAGCTGAACGTCCAGTGCCAGGCCGAGATACCACGTCATCATCACGTGCAGAACGAGCAGTACGACGAGTGGGAACACGTTCAATCGGTCGAACATCCTCGTCGCGCGGAGCATATGGAGGAGAATGTGTTCCTAAAAAAATTAAGAAACCAAACTTGTTATGGATGAATAACTACTCACGATGAACCTCAGGAACTCGTCGGGCCTCCTCTGGAGCATAGCGACTCTGAACACTTGGATGTATGCTACCCGGCACGGGGGAGCCAGGGGTAGGGGAGCGAACACTTCGTGACGGTGCACCCTCATAAATGGATGGAGGCGGGTGTGTGGAAGGACGAGGATAATGTGTATGAGCCTGTTCTGGACGATCTGCTTCATAGACAGATTGAGGCGCATGGGTACCGGGTCTAGATGGATAATGCCCTTCAATAGGAGGAGGAACATGAGTACCGGGCCTCGGAGGATAGTGTTCTTCGATTGGGACAGTGTGTGTTGGAGCATGACTAACTACCGTATCCGCACGGGTCGGAGGGTGAGTAGGTGCATAACCGGTACCAGGAGGACCACCTCTATAATCAGATGCATTAGGAGAGTAAGGCCGGCTTCTATCTCTGTCTCTATCTCTATCCCTATCTCTGCCTCTATCTCTGTCCCTATCTCTGCCTCTATCTCTATCTCTATCTCTGTCTCTATCACTGTCTCTACTGCGGTGACGGCGTGGAGAACGGGAGTAAGAGTATGAGCGAGATCGACGATGGTGTCGTCTAGGTGAGCGAGAGCGGCCACGAGAATCACGATCACGAGAGTCACGACCACGAGGGTAGCGATCACGAGGGTAACGATCACGAGGATCACGTTCACGAGAGTCACGATCACGAGGATAGCGA
Organism: Lentinula boryana; assembly: GCA_027886635.1. NCBI lineage: Eukaryota > Fungi > Basidiomycota > Agaricomycetes > Agaricales > Omphalotaceae > Lentinula > Lentinula boryana. The sequence goes on along the minus strand of MU790843.1, from coordinate 18,210 downwards.
TCACGAGGATCACGTTCACGAGAGTCGTAACGAGACCGAGTCGGTACAATGCGAGTCGGAGAGTGAGAATGTCCACGATACGAAGGTACGTACTCGACTATAGGTGGAGGGGAACGACCGGAAGGATGTCGGGAAGGTACATAATGAGAGCCTTCATGGTATCCACTTGGATGAACACCATATGGGGGAGAACGTCTAGGACTTGAACTCCGGGATCTTGGATATTGTGAATGAGGGTGGCTTGGAACAATCGGAGGTTGACCTGTGACAACTATAGGAGGACCATACGATGGCGAATGCCCCCTGCCGGATCGAGGACTACGACTTCGACTTCGACTTCGACTTCGACTTCGACTATGTGCGACAAGGATTGGTGATCTACGTGAACCGGTTCTTTCGACGATGACCGGCTGTGTTCCAGAATGTGCAGTCGGCACATGTACAAGTGTGGGCTGAGTTGGCTGCACGGGTTGTTGAATAATATGAGGAGGGGGAGTTCGTCTATGACTTGATGATGAACGTGAACGTGAACGTGAACGCGAACGCGAATGTGCAACTATGATAGGCCGTGTTTGCGATGGTACTATTGAAGGAACTGGCGGATAGCCTGGGTAACCAGTACCTGGAGGTCCAGGAACAACGATTGTTTGCCCAGGCGCAGGGCCCGGTTGCACCATGTCCTGTCTACGAGGTGAGCGCGAACGCGAGTGCGTTCTGGGTGATTGGGCAATTATCACTGGTGGAGGAGTACGCGATCGACTGTGCGTAGGATGTCGATGACCTCGCCCGTCTGAAAAAGAGCGCGGCGATCCAGAACGTGAGGAACCAGAGCGGACCACAACCACTGAAGGTTGGCCAGTCTGAGGCATACTAGGTTGTGGACCCGGCATCATCATTGGGAGTCCGCTCGGTGCCATACCTAATGGAACCATACCCGGCATTATACCTGGTTGCTGCTGTGGCTGACCCGGGATATTAATGATCACAGGAGCTGGTGGTTGTCCCCCCTGTGATGGCTGGGAAGGTTGCAGCTGCGCAGCTAATTCTGGTGGTCTTACTGAGCCAGGTGGTGGGTATTCAGAGGGTTGGACAGTGACTATGGGTGGCGAAGGTCGCCGGCTTCCTTGAGACACAACTACGGGAACCTGTGTTGGTGGTTGGTGAATGTGGATAGGAACAGGAGTAGGTGATCTACTCCCACTTGACCTTGATCTGGATCTGGATGGGGGTCGACTAGTCCTACGACTACGATCACTGCTTGCGGTACGACTACTTCCACTGTCGCTGCCATCACTACTCGAAGGACTTCCTGGTACACGCACAATAGGTTGGACAAGAGGTGGAATAAATGGCTGGACAGTCGAAACACCACCTGGAATTACTGCCTCAGGCATTCCTGGTCCTTGAGGATATCCCATTGGGATAATTGGAGCAGGACCAGGCGGATTGAAGATAAATTGACCAGGAGGAGCTGGAGGTATGAAAGGCTGGGCTCCAGAAGCTCCAGGTATAACAGGTTGGAAACCAGGATAGGGAGATGGACCGCCAGCACCAGGAATCACTGGTGGTTCTTGAGGTATGAAAGAAGTGCTCTGGGGAACGAACCCAGGTGGATATTGTTGACCACCAGGAATGATAGGCTGCGGCATGCCAGGGCCAGTTGGTTGAACCGAAGGTGGCATACCTGGTATGAAAACAGGACCTTGTTCAGGACTCCCTTCTGAGCTGGACTCTGACTCTTCATCTCTACCTTGATCAGCTGGGGCAGTCACCACATCTAAACAAAACGATGATTAGGAAAACTGAATTTGAACAAAAAAAATTGCACATGCAAGGTCTGCCCCGAAGTTCATTCAAGGAAGCCCTCAACTCCTCTAAACGATGTACAACAGCAGTCATCTCGTTATGACGGTCAGTGACATCTCGGCCCAGCCACAAATTAAGTTCAGTCATATATCTCAACAATTCTCGAGTTTGGTCGCTGGTCGTCAATGTCGCGAGCGCATTATTCTGGGAGAAATCAGCTAATTGCAACAGTACAAAAGTCACAAGAAAATACATACTCGATTGAGCTCTAACAGCTCTGACAAGTCTCGAGTGAAATCAGAAGGCATCTGAACCATAACCTGAAAGAAGTCAGGATACAAATCAAATCGCAAGAAGTGAACTCACGGGTCCCGAGGGTAGTGGGACATAAGCAGTTTGACCAGGTTGACCAGGCTGTGCAGGTTGTGCAGTTGCCGGTTGTTGTCCCAGAACAGGAGGCGGAGGAACACCTACTGTGGGAGTAGGTGCAGCCGGGGTAGGCTATGAAATTTGTATCAGGATTAACTCTATTAATGATGGAATAAGGCGACTTGCCTGCCGCCGACGGTACCAGCTTTCGCCTTCACGTTCACCATCGCCGCCAAGATTTTCAGGAGGAGGTGCAGTTTGGGCACGAGGGAACTGTCAAGAATGTTAGAGAGGGTCAATGACTCAGTGAAGAAATACCTTACTACAGGTTGTGGTGGGGGTATATTGGTTGGTCTTCTTTGTTGACGGCCTGTATCTCCCATCTGATAATCAGGACGTTCGCTAGATGGACCAGACGGGGCAGTCGTTGTCGCAAAACGCGATGCGGGAGATTCATCAACCGTGCGTTGAGCCTGTGGGCGAACGTGAGTCCTTGGATCCAGGTACTGGGATGGAACGGGCTGCGAGGCCGGTCGCAAGGGAGGAATTCGTACTCGTCGTATAGGGCTGTATGTGTGCTCACGAGGAAGGGGCACATAATCGAAGGATCGGAGGGGATCTGGGGGCACTGCTCGACGAAGGGAAGGTTGAATGCCTTGAGATAGAATTTCTTCAAGGTGTCGAGCGAGGGATATACCAGAGGGGGGTGGCTGTGCAACTGGAGCAATCGGAACATGCGGAGGTAGATCAATCAAAGATATAGATCGACTTGCTGAACTTGAACTCATGGAGGGAGAAGGTGGTGCGCCTGCTTCGGGCACTATAACTGGTTCTTGAGGCACGAGCACTGGCGCACTTCGGTCGAGCAAACTCTCTAGTAAGTTCTCTACCCGCCGCATGCGTTCTAAAACCTCATTTCCTTGGGGATCACCGCGAAGTCCACGTATTTCATCCAAAAGATGATTAGTAGATAGTTGCCCTTCCCACAAAGCCCGCACTTGATCTCTTATCTCATTCAAGAGAGGTAAGGGATTCGGAGGGGAAGGTCGAATGGTTGTTGCAGTAGTGGCAGGGGAACCCGGTGAAATCGAAGGAGGCGTGACAGTCGACGGCGGAGGCGTGGGCGATGAGGATGGTCCTGAACTGCCGGGGTAAGGCCCACTCGTGCTTGATGAGCTTAACATTGGAGTACTGAGGGGACTAGAAGATTCAGATGACAGCTCGCTTTCGTCGATGTCGGGAAGCGTTGGTATTGGCGAATCTGGACGTAAAACTCTACGAGAAACAGGAGAACCAGGTTGCGGCGTTGGGTACAGAAGCCAGTCATCAGAATGATGGCTAGATAGAAAGGACACACTACTTGCTGAGCTCGGGATACGATATAGGGAGGAAGGAGCTAAGGAGATACTTCGGTTCTCATCCGCACTCAAGGCTCGACTGCTTCCGACTCCTTCTTCTGCATAATGAGGGTGTGGCTGAGGGCGTGGCTGAGAGTCTGGCTGTTGCGGATACTGAGGATGATGTGAATATCGGGGATAGCGTGGGGTTTGGGATCGATCCTGAGGAGGAATTGGATGATGTAGAGAGTCTGACAGACCCAGTAGCTCTTCGCGCAAGTCTCGAAGAGCATCCCCTAGATCTCTATTTTCTTCAGCTCGGTTTTGGTCATAGTGTCGAAGCTCGTCGGCCAATCGCTCTATATCGGCGGAAAGATCACGAGGAGTACTCCTTTCTGAAAACGAGCTAAGGGCTGTGGGCACAGTATCGAGAGTCGACCTTTTGGATGGCGTATCACCGCGCGGTGTAGAGATACTGACGCTTATAGAACGTTCCGAAGGAGGCCCTGATCCGCGGCTAGGAGGACCAGAAATCTAGAGGAAGAAGTTAAGCCACAGATGAATCATGGAAAAGATGATGTACATACAATCCTTGAAGCTCTAGGAGTTGCAATAGAGGACAATAAACTCGGTTCAGTGGAAATCTGACTTTCAGGAATAGAGCGAGCATCGTCCTCTTGTTCTAATTCCGGTTCCGGTTCAACATCAGATTCCGAGCCAAGAATAGATGTCGTAACACTTGTCGTAGACACGGCAGAACTACTAACCGTCGATGGAGTTCGAACTAATGTCAAAAGACTTCCCAAGCTACTACTACCAACACTGGTATCTGAAAAGATTAAACTGCTCGGAGTGCGAACGGAGCTGCTTTCGTCGGTGGGAGGAATTGGGGGTATAGGAGAGAGTGCCGGAAAAGAGGGAGGAGGTGCTGAAGTGATCACTGTAGGTGTTTCTGGAATGGTTGACATTCGATCAAAGGAGGACCACGATCCACTCGGTCGCAAGAAGGAAGTCTCGAGAGATATATCGGGATCCTGTATCAAAGCAATACTCGTGGCACTGGGTGACGGAGCGAGAAGACTAGACTCATATGAGATGTTAGTTTCAGTAGCCCAAGGCTGAGGGCTGGGAGGAAGCGGCAAAGAGCTTGGAGAGCTACTAGGCGAAATAGAAGGAAGGGTCAGAGATGGAAGGGTGGTAGCAGGCATAGAGGGTGTCAGACTAGACTCAGAAGAGAGTGTTACGTTGCTCATGGTAGACGAAGGTAATGTCGTAGGAAGCTGCAAGGTTTCTGTGGAGCTAGAGCTTTGGAGACTCATAGTGATGCTCGAAGATGGTACTTCCGTCGGTCCCGTAGCTGGTAACGACAAAAGACTGGAGCTTTCGTCTTCCGACCAGCGTACACTAGATGGAGTAGGTACGCTGGTGCTCAATGCTGTAGACGGAGGTAAAGGAAGATCAGACTCTGAGGTTGGAGTCAGAGATAAATCCAACTCTGAAAGCTCCGACGCCGCAGAAGAAGGCAAGGGGATTGCTGAAGGGTCAACCGAAGAGATCGAGGAAGGAGAGGAAATAGTGCGCTCCGTCGCTGAGGGAGGTGCGGTAGAAGTTTGAGGTGGAAGGGAAGCAGGTGGCGAAGATACGATAGAAGGAACCTGACTCGGGGCTCGACTAGAGTGTATGGAAGGAGGCGCAGAAAGTGACTCCTCCGATTCAGGAATATGGATGGAAGATGCTTTCGGCGTCCCTTCTTCACTCGGAATTGTCTCCAGCTCGCTAGGACATAATTCTGCAGTAGAGTACGCAGTGGTACGCTCAGTAGGAGGCTCAGATAAGCTTTTGTAAGCAATAGAACCTTCGCTAGCGGTAGAATATTCGGAAGGAATGGAAGGCAGAGACTTGAACGATGCTTCGGAGGAAGGAGTGCGAGCTGTGATGTAGTCTGAACTTCCTTGCGAAGCAGTAACAAACTTTTCGTCGCCGCTGCCGAGCTCCCTGTCCGACTCGGACGAAGACGAAGAAGGGTCAGAGGGCATTGGTGTGCTCCATGACGAAGTCGAAGTATATGTCATTCGGCTCGTCAGTTCTGAAAGGTCAGAAGACGGGCAAACGTCGTATCCGGTCTCGCTTGATCTAGTCCCGCTGAGAGGTCCACTGGGAGTTTGGCTATCGGATCCTGAACCTTGCATATAGCTCCCATGTTCGCTTTCATCGTTCTCTTTGTCGCTACTTTCGTCAGAAGGCTGATAGCCACTGTTGCTGCCACTTCCTTCGCTGGAGGAATAACTTCGTGTGGTACCATTCCTTCGCCTAATCGCAGCCGTACGACTCAACGCACTTCGAGACGGAGATGTGGGTGTGTGAGACGAGGGCGTGCCGCTCCGAGTATACGGGGAGGAGTGAGTCATTGTCGACGTATACGGCGAGCCCGTGCTATCATCGTGAGCTGGTCAGAAACGTATGAACACCGAAGAAGGGACGGACATACCCTGTATATGGTGATCCTGTCCCTGTATAAGGTGATCCCGTTCCAGTGTAGGGAGAATAGATTGATCCAGTCCTATGAATTAGGTTGATATCAGCCGGGAGATAAAAATGTGGATGAAATGCGAACCCTGTGTAAGGTGAGCCACTATAAGAACCAGACCCATATCCAGTCCGCGACTCATAGTCAGTCGTAAAAGTTCTGCCTGTGCCAGTTACACCAGTAGTCGAAGACCTGTTCTCTGAGCTCACGCCAGACACTGTGTACGAGCCTGATCCAGTTCCGGTGTAAGAACCACTTCCAGAGTAGGACGTGTACGTTCCAACACCTGTACCAGTAGTACGACTATATCCGGTGTATTGCGTTGGTTCCGAAACTCTTGTCCCACTTTCAGTACCGCTCCCAGTTCCTGTCCAGGTCTCGGTCCTGGTATACGTATCAGTCGTTCCAGTCCCTGTGATCCCGGTACTTGTTAAACCGGTGAAAGTCCTGGTCCCTGTACCTGTACCAGTTCGCGATGAATACGACTCGGCCGAGGAATACACTGAGCTTCGCTGTCCACTGCTGTTAGTATTCGCTGTGAAAAACTGTGCATCGCTCTCCTCATTGAGGTCGGAAGACCTATTGCTTTGAAGCACATCACTTCCAAGGTCCGTCATGCTCCCGCTCCTCCGCAAGCTCATCCGAGTGCTCGTTCGACGACTAGGGATGACACGAGAGTCACCAGGATAGACATATTCATCACCGTTGATGACAGTATCGTCGACAGTACGAGAGTGGTATGAAGATATGAATGTCGAAGGCTTTCTGCGTGATCCGCTTCCAGATGATGATACAGAAGGAGACGAAAGAAGGGAATGATATCTTCCAGTTCCCGAAGAGGACGAATGTCCTCTTGCCATATCTGATTCGGAAGTATATAGATCGTCTTCTGCACCAGGGATGTCAGGAATGTCGGAAATTGGTGGAACGTAGACAGTACTACGACTCCCGGTTCCACTGCTCGCGGTAGAAGAGACACTTGAGTTTGAATCCATCGACATGATGGTCCGAATGGACCCAGTAGGAGAGCCAGAACGTCGAGTGATAGTCCGAGTGAGGGAAGAAAATGAGGGGGTAACAGAAGGAGTGATAGACGGCGTACGAGAGAGCGATGGTGTTGGTGGGGTGTTGATCGCTTCCCTGTAAAACAGGTCAACCACTGAAAGATCTGAGACAGCAAAATCCTACCAAATCCTTTCAATCCACCTCAGTCGTTGCACTAAACTGTCACACGCAAGTCTCTCTACCCCATCTCCATAGACCATCCAGAACGGAACAAGGGATTCTATCAATCCGATTTCGACTCCATTTTGAGAAAGTCCGTCTTGTTCTCTGGCGGCAATGGCTCCAACATCGTCTCTAGCACGAGGATGGCTCAAGCTCAGCGCACTCTCGACCGCAAAGCAGTTAACGAGATCCAACTGAACAACTGCGCGACCTAACGGTGCCCGACCCGTTGATGGGCCGGATGGAGTTGGAGTAGTGGGAGCCAACCACGACAATAACAGAGTGTGCCGGTAAAGCAGACCTTGACATCGTTGCCATCGATAAGGGGGTTCTGCGTGAACGTTGAGGTAATATAAAGTTCCGAGGTGAAGCGGCTGTAGATACGTGAGAAACCGACCAGAAGAAGGAAAAAGAATTGAACGAACTGTTTCTGTCCCGTTCCCGCCCAAAAATTTCCCAAGTTCGCTGATATCAATATTGCTGCCTCCGTTGCTTCCATTGCTGATACGTTCACCAACACTTCCGCTCAATGAATCAGCGCTAGCTCTTTTTCCGCTCGCTCTACGGCGGAGTCCAAATAATCCTCCATCATCGTCTCCGCCCGAGCCCCGTTGACCTTCTTTGTGTCCACGACCCTCAGGTGTTGGGGAAACGGGAGCGACGACTTCGGATTCGGGATTCTTGGTTCCATCTTCACGAGTGGGAGTGCGTTCTTTCCATAGAGCCACGATATTTCGAACGTTAGTTAAAGGGCTCCTTGAAGAGCCTTCCGGTCTAGTTGGTCGGCGGAGAGTGGAGGTAGGAGTCGTCTGGGTCTGTTCGGAGCTTTCTGTAATACCTGTACCCGTACCCGTACCAGTTTGAGTAGTGGTGAATACGGAAGGAGAGAGCGTGCTTTGTGTAAACGTGCTCTGAGTATTAGTGAACGTAGAAGGCGTGTAAGATGATCCAGTGGCGGTAGAAGGTCTGTCAGGTGGGGAGAGTAAAGTCGAGTAGGATAAATTGCTTGGTGTTTGAGACCTCGTAAATGTAGAATTACTTTTTGTTGGCGATGGAGAGCGCGAAGTAGAACCTGATTCAAACAAGCCTATTAGCTGGTTCGCTCGTCCAGGTGGAGGTAAGTCACTAGGGTCCGTGGACGATCGACTGTGTCGACCTGCTCCAGAAGAAAGAAACGCAGATCTTGGTCGTACAGGGACAGTCGTCGCATAGGAAACACCGGAAACAGGACGAGACTCGGTTCCTTCAGTCCTCTCTGTTATATGACTCAACCTTATCCTGGGATCATTTGACGGTGGAGGATAGGATGATTGTAGAGAGGAAGATCCTGCTGTTGGACTGAATAGAGATGGTAGCGATACGAATGAAGGGGATCCAGTGTAAGAGCCTTGGCCCGTTTGGGTGGCAGTATTTGTTCCAGTAAAAGTTCCACTGGGTGTGTACGTCCCATCGCCTGTGTACGTTCCACTTCCACTACCCATATACGATCCGTATCCAGTAGATGGTGTTTGGGATGACCAAGTCGAAAGCGCCTGCTCAGTGTCGGCCAGTTCATCGTCCAGATTGTTGAGAGTGGCCTCAACTTCGTCGATGGAATTTGAGTCTTCATATGAGTCAGTATCTGAGAAAGAGTTGGAAGACGGCGAAGTCGCTCGTCGTTCCATGTCAGGTATAGTTGTGTTGCTGTTGAATGTTGAGTCTGACGACGGGTGATATTGTTCACAAAGCGAGGAATTTTCTGTCAAGTGTGATGTCACGCACCTTGATAAGTAAAAACCTGAAGGTTTAGCTAGAGGGGGCCGTCGTTGCGGCTCACAGCATTTGAGGAGAAAGAAAAGAAGTAAGGTCGGATGCCAACCTCAGAATCAACAAACAGGTGACTGATACTTAAGGGCAAGTCTTTCGGTGGAGTCGTAACCACACGTGGTCGCGCGTCTTCATCAATTTTACCGAGGTACAAGTGTCAAGTTTACTATCGACTATTCTATGTACAACTTCAATTTGCTAGCAACTCGTCCTAGTTCTCAGTATACAGATCATGATGACCGGGTCCAAGAATCGCATGGCAGGCAGAGCTACGAGTGAACTGATAAACGAATGGTTAGGATGGTTGAAGAGGGTCGAGGAGAAGTACCATTTCTGCCCTATAAACATAGCTTTGCATTTGAAGCATAAGGGTGTAATATACCCCATTTAAGTTTTTTCTGGATAAAACTTGGGTGCTTCCTTGTTCCGCAAGCTGTTTTTAAGTCAAGATTCGATACATTTCTCACAAAATAGGTGGTATCATGATTTACACAGCTCCCGAGGTACAGAAAATGGCATGTGCGATGAGAGACAGTCTCTATGGTGTCTCTACATATTTCTCCAACTCTCCAGGGCAAGATCTAAGAGTATAGAGGAGCACGAGCGCTTCTGTGACAAGCTCCCAAAAAGGAAGCTTAGGAAGTCAAAGTCCACCGGCATTTATTGGCTGGCTCAGTCTTCGTGCAAGAGCAAAGACTTGCATCACCCATTTTCATTCCAGTGGAGAAAGTGCTAGTTGATGTAGTCGGGACTCCGATGGTGTGTAATATGTAGAACTTTGAACAGTATCATTGCAATCTTGCACTGATCATCGATAATGACAAATTGCAGAATTGGACCGAGTTTTCGACAGTTCATGGAGGTGCAGAGCCGGATATATCATAGCGTGTTATGTGTACTTGTCTCGATGAGTGTAGCGATGTTCCATCTTCATTATGAGCAATGGCTATAGAAGCATGCATCGCGAGAAGCGAGGAAGCCATTTCTTTGTCGAGCGCAATATCTTCCTTGGGAGTCTACCCACCTTTCTGCGTCCTGCGTCGTACTGACTCAATACAAGTATCAAGAGACAGCCAAGTAATTTATGTACGGTTCATTCAATAGAGCTGCGCGTACGCCACAAGAACACAGTCCAAGACAACGTAATTGAATCATCGGGAAGATGGCAGGAAAGGAGGTAAACAGTGGTTCCCTATGGAACGAGCATAGGCTGCCAGCAGATGTTAACCATTTGAGGTGACGGGAGTAGGAAGAAATGCACCTCATATAAAGATTTACAGGGTTTCCTAAAGCAGCTCACTTGCCCTCTCCATTCTTTGCAATGTGACGGGCATTCACTGCTACGATATGGTATCCAACAACGGTCAGCATAGCGAGTATGCCAAGAGAATTAGCGAGTGTATAGAGCGTTGCGTGTGTCATAGCGTAGTCCTAGAGTATCTTCAGTGATATAGCGAGAAATTTGACAGTTTCTTCAATACATACTAGTGGAAGGGAAGATTGAAGGCGGAATTTGGGCAAGCGCTCGAGCGCGACGTGGATGCTAGCACGTGGATGAACAAGCGGGCGGGACCGGCTGTCACAGTGTCACAGTGTCAGAACTTTAATCTAAATCCCTTTTCTCTTCCAAGTTCCATCGCCGTCATGAGGCCCTCCATTATCCGCGCAAGTGAAATGCCCGGTCGTGCGTACTACTAGTATTTTGCTCTTAACTTTGTTTAATCACTGTGTTTCGACAGCTAAAAGGGCCTGGGTGAGCTTTCCGTTACTATAAAATATAAAAGAACTCAGGTTGCTGATTCTATATCCTTTGTAGGGCTCTTGGTGGGGTGACCCAATCATCAAACAGAAGGGAATTATACAATACAGTATGCATTGGAGTTAGATATTCTTTCGGACTTCCTTAACTCTTTCAATCAGCCTTGGCCCCCAACCAAACCAAGGCCGGGCCTCATTGGATTCGTTCCTACATTTTCAACTTCTATAGACGTGTCTCCGCTGAAGCTGTGTACTTTGTCATTCCTTTCGGTCTCGGTGCGTTGCATTCTCTTCTGCTGGCCCAAGTCATTCTAAGATTATTAACATTCAGGCTTCGGAATCTACACATGGGCCAAGCGCCGTGACGCATATCAAAATTCCAAGGCTGGTCATATCGCGTCTGGAGCTGCTCACCATTGACGAAACTTTTGTGAGTTCCTGTGTCAATGAGGACAAGTTTCTTGTTAGAACAAGCCTTCCAAGATAGGATGTGGACGATTGTTTTAGCCTAGCCGTGAATCAAACAAAATATTAAATGTTCCAATTCGTATTTCAACATGTCATGGTCACCAGATTTCATCAGACAGTACAAACAAGGCAGAAATGAGAATTTGAACGCTTCTGACATGCTCCTTGGAAGAGAGCAACATTCTGCGGCCGCTGTGAGGGTTCAAACTAGCTAATATTATGTACATTATATCTTTACGGCGTACCCTGTGAGCACCCAAACCCATTACATTCTATAGTTAGGTTCTTATCTGTCTATAATAATTCTACGTTTCTATGTTTGAGCATGTACTGGCTCGCCGTCTCGGACGGTTACCCACGATGATCTTGATGAGATTTCCGTCCACCACCTAAGAACATTTCAATTTCTCAGTATACTCAGAAAACAAAACGGGAATAGGTAAGTACCGGGTAATGTTACGACCTCCTCGTGTCATAATATCGCTTCCGGCGTCTGTGAGCTTGGTACCGTATGGAATGTGGTACAAATCCGCTAGGCTAAGTTCCTGTAAATGAAACCCTGAATACCGACGACCGACGAAACCAGAGGTCAAAGTTCCACTCACGTCTCCTGCAAGGTAGTTTTGTCTGCTGAGGATATCCTCGTACCCTTCCAGTTTTGACGACAATGCTGCTATAGAGCCGGCAAATACTGCCTCGTCGGGAGCGAGGCCTTTTGATCTATGAAACCCGTCAAACAAATTCGAGCCCCCTAAGAACATTCTAACTACATACCGTTTGGTGACCTTCTCATAAACGGCTTTAGATGCATATGGCGCGAAAGCAAATACTTCAGTGAAAACTGCTTGCTCGAATAATGCACCAAGTTTCATGTTATATGCATCGGGGATTAGTTTAGTCCCTTGGTCGGCATATTTGGTGGCAAGATATCGACATATAGCTCGCGAGTCGCACAATATGAACCCGTCATCTTCCTGTGATGCTCGAGTTAGCTAGCAACAAAGCAGCACAATGACAAGGAATTTACAATAACTGGCGCGCTGAAAGGCTGTCGGATTAAATCTCGAGTCTCACTGTCAGACATGTTATCGAGGTTGATGAATTCGTATGGGATGTTCTTCTCGTGTAGGACAATTTGTACTTGCTCTGTGCTAGCGTTGTGTGGAGAACCGTAAAGCTTCAGCACTTTCGTTGAAGGATTTGATGGATGTTGAACATTGGCGGAGAGCAAGAACGAAGGCGTTAGAGTTTGCTCGTCAAACGAGGTCATCATGGAAGACGCTAGAAGTGGAAGCTCTTGCTTCGTGCTTGACCGTAAGAGGATGCTATCAGTGTCTTCAGAGCTTGAAGTACTTGGCAATAGAGACATGGACGGCGATGAGGGGTATTTAATGGGAGGTAAGGTAAACAAATCATGCAATGACAGAGTCTCCAGAGTTGATCGATACCCTTGTGTCTCCATAGAGGGCCAAGAAAATTCATTCAAATCGATCTCAAATGGTGATGGTGAGAACGCCGGGGTAGATCCGTCAGGTAGTGATAAGTGCGGGGTTACAGGCGAGGTGGTCGATGAGGAGGAAGTGGAGTAAGGTATGGTCGAGGTTTCACTCGAGGTCGGGCTAGGACTAAGCTTAGGAAGTAATTCCAGACCCCCGTTACACCGGGTAACACTATTATATCTAGGTGAAAGTCAGTTTGATGCATTCTTCAACTTTATGCCAGTGGGCTTCAAACCTGTTTTTCGCAGCTAATCCTGTACGGCCTGGAAAGTGAGTTTTCACAATCTTGGACCAGACTTTGCCATGAGTATTCACGGCTTCCACTAATTTTGCGTCCTGCGGATGGTATCAGAATTGCTCTCAATGCTCAACCGTCGTCTGAAACAGTACCTCTGTAGCGGTCCAACCTGTTCTGTCTATTGAAGGATTTAACGTGTCCTTCCAACGTTTGGCGCACTCTGTGGCAAAGTCAGTAAAAGATTATGGGCTGAATTAAGTGACTCAAAGCTCACGGTCGCTATTTCTTGTCTCTACAACTGTCGCAATAGCCGTCCACCTTCCACAACACGTATGAAGAATATGTCCAAAAAAGAAGGTCAGGCCAGATTGGCTCACCTTGACCCATATTTTTCGATTGCTTTCAGTAGCCGCTCATCTTCCTCAGGACTCCAATTTCCCTTTGCTACATCTGCTTTGGCGAGCTTTGCAAACCAGCGCTTACGACAGTCCTTGTTGTTACGATTTGGGATATGTCGTGAAATTGCATGCCATTTCGAAGGGTTCAGAGTTCTCGCGGGATCCTCTGACAGCAAGAGATTAGCGAATGGCGTAAGGCTAACCAACCCAGATGCTTTACCTTTAGCAATAGCATCGCGAAGGAGCTGATCCTCTGCTGCAGTCCACGAGCGGCGCTCTCGTTGGAACATATTGTCAATGATGTCCAGAATCTTTTCGGAGTCGATAAGTATCCCTCGTAAATGAAGATGATTGGTTTCAGATACACTTATCTACATATACATACATATCATATCCGAGCATGAGGGGAACGAAGATTCCGAGTAATTGCCTGATGAATTTTTTACAAACGCTCTGTCCTTCCCGCAACAATCCCGCTCCCGATGCAATACAGTTTCAGTTTCTTCAGATAGCGGCCGTTGTATTTGGACGTACTGCCATTTTCCTCAACAATTCATTGGTTCCGTTAAGAGAGGTTGTCAAAGATGCATGTGCCGATGAATACTCCGCAACAGGAGCTGGGAAACTGAGGCAAAATCTGATACCGAATAAGATTGCATCTTCCGTGAACAACGCCTTTTGAGAGTTAATGGAGGATCCCTGAACTAATAATGTCTTGGCAGGTTGAGGAGTGTTGTAATTATCAAACATTGAGCACGCTCCTACCAGTACTGTACATATGGCATACCATCACTCAGATGTACCGACAAGGTCTCAAGATGTATCGTGCACAAGCACACTGAGGCTGCCGACTAGAGAAAGAGTAAGAATCCGATGAATCAGGATCATTTTGTGTAGCCTGTATATGAGTTGTCGTTGGTGAAAGTTAGACACCTCAAGTTCGAGTGGACGTCGTTGCACTCAACGCATGGTGCCAGTACCTGCTTACTTTGCTCTTGAACCCGGGTAAACACACATTCCCGGTCTTTCAATCACTGCCAATCATCTATGGGTAGAGTAAGCACAAATTTGTGTATCGAGTATTTATTCTTAGGACATACGTATCATTGATTAACTGATCGCATACGGTAAGAAAGAGGTACAAAATCAAAATGCGAATCTACAGCGGTAGGAAAATTTACTGAAGACATTTAAAGGACAAGCAATGAACATATGAACTTCACAAAAAATATATTATCGAGTGTCAACAAATTGTCGATCGGCGAGGCCGGGGTCCCCGGGGACGAGTGCCTCGAAGTCCAGACAGAGCAAGCCCATCTAAAGGAGGAGTGTTCAGAGTTGGCGCACTGTCAGGTGGTGTAAGCAAGCCATATCCTGATTTGTCTAACGACAAAGTAAATCAACTTTCATGTTGGTGGTCATATACTTTGAATGATTCGTGCTTACCGCCGCGGTAATACTCTTGGGATATGAATTGTGGTATGGAATCAACGGCTTTCCCTTTCCCTTTATCTTGGTGTGTTATATGAGATTGGTTTGTGATTCGTGCTTGAGTCTCTTTCGTGGCATTCTCTGCGATAGGAGGGCTGGGTAAAGCTTTGACCTTTGCATTGTGAAATCTAGGCGAAAAACTCGGAGCTTCTGCTGGATTAGATTCAGCGCTTGAAGCTACATTCGAGGCAACTAAATCGGGCGATGAGGATACTTCATAAGAAGAAAAAAAGAACATGGCATTACCGTTTGCAGATGCAATCCAGTTTTGGATTTGATGTTGAGGTACTGCGGCGTTGGTATTGGCTCTTTCTCGCTGAAAAAACTGACGATCCGACGGAGTAGGAGGATCGGAATGTGGATGAGGCAGTTGCGGTGCCGTTCTTCGCACCGAAATAACGAACTCGGCATCCATAGAATTTGAAACGGTTAGACTGCGGCCTTCACGAGGGCGCGAAGAGTTGCTGCGAAGGGTGCACCTGGACGGGGGAACGTTATGGTGACGGGCTTGATAGAAACAATCGAATGAGAAAAGTCAAATATCAAGATGCTAATCTCACCTGTAAGCATTTCTAGGGCACCAGAGCTACGGTTTAAACCGACACGGCTATCTCTCTTAATTAAACCAGAGGAATCATCGATAGCAACTAGGACTGGGTCATTCGTGGAGTCAGGTATGATTTGGATCACATTGCTTCGGATTGTGGATGCCAAGATGAGCTGAGAATCATCTAGAAATGTGTCAGATCAAGGAAAGTCGATAGGGTGGAAGGGTATTCACTGGACCAAGTAGCCCACGTTCTGGCTCTGGGTCTGCTTGAATCGATTTGTTTAGTTGGAGTCGGTAAAGGTCGAACGGCTTTCCAGCTAGTAGCTTCAGCTTCATCTGGGGTCTCTTCTACGGGCGTCAACAGGCCAAGGGTCCCTGGGCCATGTTCGTAAGGGATGAGTGGCTTCAGCCTGGGTAGGCAGGATGATTTGGGAGCGGTGGCTAACATTCAAATTTCGTTTCGACAGGGCTGCTTTTCATTCTGATGACACTCACACTTTTCCAGACATAGTGGATCTACTTCTGGTTCCATAACCGTTGGCGATGCTTGGGAAATACAGCTCTGGAGTATAACAATCGCCGGTTCATCTTCGAAGTCCACGGACATTAGCATAGTCGAAACGATTGACGGATAGAACCTGCACCGGACTCTGCATTAAAAACGCTGGAGCATTCGAGGTAGCTTAGACCGATTGATTGTCTGAGCTTTTATTTGAGGTGGAAGAGAAATCCGGCCTAGGAGTAACAATCCTTGACTGGCGGGGACTCCTCTGAATCATTCCAAAGACTATTCGATACTCCGATGCCGAAGGGGAAATATTGTTCGCGTCAAAAAAAGGTTGAGTCCATAGAATTGCGTTCAAATGAAAATTTACTGAGAATTACTGAACTCGAGTTCAGTACATGTTGAAATTCGGGTAGAAAGCGAGCAACACAATAGAAATGGAAAGCTGGATGGAGTTGGGGGCCATCTACGTTGTATGCTGAGTGATAGAGCCTGGTACTAGAAGAGCTCAGAGCCGATTCTAAGACCTAGAGGCTAGAGGGATAATGTCACTGAATTTCTGATGAATTCGGGTGTAACGACCCAGATGCTTCCTTCAATCCGGTGCAGTGCCCCACCTACCACGTATATGAGCAGGTCACTGTAGATTTGTGGAGAGAGGTTCTCTTTAAAATACAGCGCTATCCTGATCTTTTGTTTTTGATAGCAGTTTGCAAAAGTGCCAGATCGGCGCTTTTCTCTGAGATTCAAGCGTCGACTTTCAGTCACCCTCCAGCTATCAAGCGTTCCCACGTCTCCCCTCCCCGAACATGGCTCATACATCACGTGACGTCACCTGAGATTTGCATGAGCTTTGTGATGATGCATGAGCTTCGTGATAAGTCAGCTTGTAGCTCGGAGTGTAGTATAGGTTTGTAATATATAATAATGGTTGTTTGGCTGGGCTTTAGCCCCGCGCGGGTGGGTAATGTAGAAACTATTGTAAGTATTGTTTCCTCAGAGACGCACAGGATAGTGCGAACAACTCGTATTGTATCTACCTGTAGAAACTATTGTAAGTATTGTTTCTATATACAAACGAGTTAGTCTGGTAGTTATCATGTAGTATTGGGAAATTGACCCACCCTCAGAGACACACAGGATAGTGCAAACAACTGAGGGGTGGGGCGGTAACTATTGAAGTTTTAAGTAATATGCAATGGATCTTGAAGGGCAGAGGCAAAATAAGTAAAACTGTCAGCAACTCGCTAGCTCACAAAAGGCCAGGCGTCACATAATGACAAGAAGTCAAATAAGATGTATAGCAGAGAGGACAAGACCTCCTAATACTAGTCTAGCTACTGAGGAGAATAGACGAGATCAGAGATAGAGACTACTCTACGAGGTATGCTACTTTATATACGTGTCCTGAGATGAATCCATGAGAACTATCTCGCATTGTAGCCATGAGGCTCTACAATAAGAGTAGCCCATATCCATAAGTATAGCTGTCCATATACAATGACAAAACAATAAGGCAATATAAAGAACATGTGGTTACCAAAGGTAAATGGCGACAATCTGTCAATGGTCTGACAGACATGAGAGAGTCGCATCAATGATCTACAGTAATTACAATAACATGAGAGCAGCAAGGCTGTCACATGTACATAAACAAATGTAAAAGAAAAGATAAAAGAATAATACAGATGTGCGTACAAGCGCCTACAGCGCTAATGTACCTAAAAGAGAATGAGCATCTAAAGTACTAAAAGGGAAATAATAAAAGGAAAAAGAGTTGATTTGTAACAAAAATGTGAAAATAAGTGTGAGGACCTTAATGTCTGATGTCCATATGGTTGGTCACTGCCACTTCCACCAGTCAGGGCTCTGTCCATGCAGCCCCCCGACATCCTATTCTCAACAGGTAAAAAAGAACTACACACATGGGAACTAAAGATGTAGTGTACAGCTGGGTGAATAGTTTTTTATAGGAGTGGGTGTGTGGGTAATCAAAAATTGTATTGGAAGTTTTGCAAGCGACGGTGGTTGGAGTTGGGAGCAAAGAGATTGATAAGTGCCTGGCAGCAGCTTGCTAGCTCACAAACCATGCCAGGCATCACACAATGAGAAAGAATCAGAAGAGATAATATAAGTGTAGTGATGTGCGGGGCCGGGCCAAAGCCTGCAAGCCCGGCCTGGCCCGGCCCAAAAAAGCCCGGCCTGGCCTGGCCTGAGAGGCGGGCCTCAAC